>CACVCL010022379.1:0-41861 GCA_902729485.2 Mus minutoides | reverse complement strand
AGCATGCTGCTGCTTTCATAACAGAGGAGGTGACAGCACCCAATACTCCCAGCATCTTCCTCATGTTTCCAAGATTTCCGGCAGGAAGAATTAGGCAATCTCTGACACTGCTTCCCAAATGTACCTGAGATCTGCCATTTCTTCTTTTATTCATTCAGCTCATATACTTTAACCTGCCTGTTCCTTGTATTTTTGCTGAAAAGTGTGAATATAGCAATGCATAGAGTACATTTTCTGCCTATGACCATTTCAAATTTAACTGCAAATATATATGTATGGTACTATGTAAGTTTTTTTTTTTTTTTTAAATCAGAGACAAATGTCAGATGTGATTTGCTCCTGATTCTCAAGGGTGTTGAGTCCTCTGATTACCGCAGCCCTTTAAGTGGAATGCATCAGCTAATGGACTGAGGGTGGGTCGAAGTCCTGTGGGAGGCAGAACTAACGTTCTGGTAGGCTATGGATGAGAGGCAATGTTGTGACGGTCCTATATTATTAATAGTACCATACCTCAGTGTAATGTGGTAAAGGATTTTCTCCATATTTACCTTTCTGTGGAGTACTTGGTATTGAGTATAACATAATAAAATTATTTTGGAGCATGATTAATGAGTTGTAATGACTTATTGATGTGCTGCTAATGGCTAGGTCAATGATAGGGGAGTACAGACTGCATCACAATTAATGAAATTATCCTGGTAACTTATAAAGTTTATAAAGCATGGATGAGGAGTTGCCTACAGGAGTGTGAAAGACAACTGCCTTGCAAAGTCTTTTCCCAGCATGGACAATATCTTCTCCAGTTCCACTTAGATAGTTTCTCCCAGTTAGTCACCCCAGTGTATACCTTAGCACCTCCCAAGACTCCCAGGTCTTGTGTAGTTAGGGCAGAGGTGAATAGAAAGAGTTGACAGAAGAACCTGAAACTTCAGATGAGGGTCCAAGGATCCCTCCCACTCCATCCTTTCTCTAAAGGAACATCAACAATCAACAGGCAGCTGGTGATGGATTCTTATAGGCAGGCACCATGTGATCTGATGATAATGGAGGCTGCTTTGTGCAGTGACTAGCATTATATGACAGGTAGTAATTAGTGCTGCCTGTCTTTTCAGCACTATGAAATATGAATTCTCTTTTTTTACTGGATTAGAGATAAATTTGTCCTTGAATTCATCTACTATCATAACTATTTTGCTATTTGTTTCCCATATTACCATCATAATTACAGCAGAACACTGGTTATTATTAAATTAAATGATAGTTTTTAAGTTGGGATTTATTCATGAGAATTTCCATGTAAGTATATTATGTAATGAGTGTATTTTACCTTCTTCCTTCCTGATGGGGCACACTATGTGAATGCAGCTAGCCATTTGGCAAGTCAGGGCTAGATAAGATTAAGCTAGATGAGCTAGCTGGTAGGTAGCACAAGCTAAAGGCCTAATATATACTAAAAACTAATAAACCTCTGGGTCATTATTTAATTGATGTTGGATCTAGAAGTTCCAGCTATACCTTCCATTGAGGTGATAATTTGTAATTGAAACAGTTTTAGGGTACATATGCTTGTTGTCTGCATATTTTGAGCTTTTGAGTTTTAGAAACAAATTTCCTGTCTTATAATTGATGTACTTTATTTTATTTTTATTTATTTATTTATTTATTTATTTATTTATTTATTTATTTATTTATTTGGTATTTTTGAGACAGGGTTTCTCTTTATAGCCCTGGCTGTCCTGGAACTCACTTTGTAGACCAGGCTGGCCTCGAACTCAGAGATCCACCTGCCCCTGCCTCCCAAGTGCTGGGATTAAAGGCGTGCGCCACCACGCCTGGCTTATTTTATTTAAAATATGATGACACCTTACTTTCTTTTGAGGTAGGTACAGAGGAACATTTGGTCTTAACCTTGATGGGGAAGGTGGGGGAATTGAGTGGTTCTCCTTTTTAAATTTCTTCTGACTTCAGGGGTTTCTTACTCCAAGAACTTGTGGTTCTAGCTGTATATATAGCAGAGGATGGCCTAGTTGGTCATCAATAGGAGGAGAGGCCTTAGGTCCTGTGAAGGTTCTATGCCCCAGTAGAGGGGAATGCCAGAACTGGGAATGGGAGTGGGTAGGTAGGGGAGCAGGGGGAGGGGAAAGGTGATAGTGAATTTTCAGAGGGGAAACTAGAAAAGGGATAACATTTGAAATGTAAATAAAATATCTAATAAAAAAACTCAAAAAAAAGAAAAAAGATATTGGAGCCTAGATTTTTCCACAAAATGACTTTTGTTGCCTCATTTCTATGGTCATCAGAAGCAAGCTTTGTCACAATAGTTGCCAGAATACAGCTATTTTGCCTATGGGTTACAGCCATGGGTAATAGACATCAGAAGATAGGGATAGATGAACAAGAACATATATCATATTTTTGAGCAAGTTTCAAAGGACCAAGATATACTTCCCAGTGACTTTCAGTGTGTAGACTTACTTCTCTATATGCAATGTAGGGTTTCCTGAAGGGCTTCCTTCCAGTCCTCTTCTAGATTGTCTGTCTGGAAGCTTCCTGAGACACCAGAAGATGGAGATCATTAATCTCACCTCTTGGTGAACTGTCCTGTTTCTTACTTCCTTTTCTTCATGAGATCATGTGTTCTACAGAGTATCCATCCTGTGATGAGCCATGCGAAGCATCCATCCTGTTATGACAACTCATATCACTGAGTGTCTGCTCATTCCTCCCTAAAATACAAAGGCCCCAACCCCAGGAGTCTCATCCTGTGGAATCTTTGCTCTATATGGTTTCAACACATCGAGGAAATACAGAGACTCATCTAGCTGGATGAATTTTGGCACAACTCTATGTTTTAGTCATTCTAATTGGTACTACAGAAAGGAACAGCACAGGATCTCAGGGTCAGGTCTTTGGAGTGTATTTTCATATTCTTCCCAGTATTCTAGATGGGTCAACAACATAAAAATATCCTTCTCCTTACAATTCAGTTCTTTAGCTCAGTCCCTCTCATCCTCATAACAGTGGCATCCTATAACAAGAAGCTGTGACATTCTGATGGAACAGAGGAAGGGGCAGCTGGAGAGCCATCTACCTTTTTTTCAGCTTAGGGTAATTTTAATTAACTATGTTTTTGAAGAAGAAACTTGAATTTTTTCTTGGAAATATAAAAATTAATAAAAACACAGGAGTAAAAACATAACAAAATGTATTCTGTCATTTGCGACACAAACAAGGAATCTGCAATCTGGTTTTGTATATATGCTGACAAAAGAAACCTCACATTAATAATCTGTGTATAATGTCATTGCCAATATATACAAGACTCTAAAAATGCCTTGACAAGGAGGCTCATACAAAAGAAAAGTTGGCCAGACTCTATTAGAAGAAGTAGACAAGCAAACTATAGAGACTCTTGAGCCACCTATGTCTAATGTGAGTTTGCAAATATGTGCTCTAAGGTTCTTATTTAGATTCTTATGTCCCTCTGTGACATTTTGTGCTATTTCGAAGTATTCGTATCTTTGTTGTCTTCTCTGAGAAAGTTCTAGATGGATGCAGCATGTAAGAGAAGCTTAGACTAGACATTTTGATATTGATATTGAAGCTAACGCTTCAAAGCTGAAAATAACAGATGATCTTTATCTATAGTATTCTGAGATACTATATATACTATAGTATACTATACACTATAGTATGCTTCAGTCAACATAACAAAGGGATAGAAAACAGTAAAACACTCACTTTTTATTTCACTGTACTGAACCACGGGCATTTAAAAGGCTCTAAAAGAATCATCATATCAAGTGAGCATCTTGTAGCATATCTGCTTTCTGCAGTATCAGTTTAGAACAGTATGTTCTATGATTCTAGGCCACAGAGGACATCCAAAAGTAGTTTGTGAAAAGTGATTTCATAATGACCTTATGAAGGTGCTACAAAGTTACTTAAAAGTGGAAACTGGGATGTTACTGGAAGGGTTGAGGGAACACGTAATGAATTCTTGGAAGTCAGAGAAGAAATCTCAGGATGGGAGCATCTTAGAAGTAAGAGAAGAGGAGAGGAATTTAGGTGTGGAAGGATAAGAATGTCTGTGTGCTGCTCACCTGTAGTGCATGGGGAAGAAGGAAAAGGAAACCTCTGGGAGGCAGATGACTTGGTATTATTTTGATCCCCTAATCCCCCAGTCTTTTATTTATTTGCATTTATTTTTATTATTTTTTCTATTTATTTGCTATCTATCTATCTATCTATCTATCTATCTATCTATCTATCTATCTATCTATCTTAACACTCTAGAGTTTATTCCCTTTCCAGTCCACCCTCTGACTGTTCCACATCCCATACCTCTTCCCCGCACCCCTGTCCCCTTGAGGTTGTCCCCACCATACTCCCACCCCACCTGACCTCTAAACTCCCTGGGGCCTCCAGTCTCTTGATGGTTAGGTGCATCTTCTCTGACTGAACCCAGATCCAGCAGTTCTCTGCTGTATATGTGTTTCCCAGCCTCATATCAGCTGGCATATGCTGTCTGGTTGGTGGTCCAGTGTCTGAGAGATCTCAGGGGTCCAGGTTAATTGAGACTGATGGTCCTCCTACAGGATCTCCCTCCTCCTCAGCTTCTTCTAGCTTTTCCCTAATTCAAAAACAGGGGTCAGCAGCTTTGGTTCATTGGTTGGGTGCAAATATCTGCATCTGATTATTTCAGCTGCTTGTTGGGTCTTTCAGAGGGTAGTCATGATCAGTCCCTTTTTGTGAGCACTCCATAGGGAAAGGTGATGGGGATCAGGGGAGGAGAACCTGATCTGGTATTGGGTGGGGGAAAAGGACTGAAGCCCCGAGGGCCAGTAGAAAGAATGGAAACAGTCAACCTCAGGAGATAGGAGGTTGGGGGACCCTCCAGAATGCACCAGAGACCTGGGAGGTGAGAGACTCCCAGGACTCAAGGGGAGGGACCCTAGATAAAATGCCCTACATTGGGTAGAGGGAACTTGCAGATCCCACCTCCAGCAGAAAGACAGAGCATCAAATGAGAGATGAGGTTGTTATCCCACAGTCAAAACTCTGACCCATAATTGTTCCTGTCTAAAAGAACTGCAGGGATGAAAATGGAGAAGAGCCTGAGGAAATGAAGGTCTAGGAGTGGGATCCAGGTCAAGGGGAAGGCCCAAGGCCTGACACTATTACTGATCCCCTAGTCTTAAGTAAATGAAGTTTTGATAATATAAGAGAGAAAACAAATAGGATTTTTATTTCCCAAGAGCTTTAGAAAACCATTAAAAGTTTAGTGTATTCATGTATTAATAGACATCAATTTCTTTGCTATATTTTCCTACCCAACCCCCAATTAATTTCTTTTCCATAGCCAGACATCAGTGCAGGCAAGGGCTGACAAGAGCATGGATATTACTCATGGTACACATCTAGGTAATACTTTATCCTCCTAAGGATGGGCATTGGTGCTTAGAACATGAGTGAAAAGTTGTGGGAGAAAACCCAGATTGAGACCTATCCTTTGCAAATTGAGTTTCTGGTCCCTCTAAACTGTTCCTCTCAGCTACATGGTCCAGATCAAAGGTAGCAGCCAGAAGCCCCAGTAGGTTCACAGCAGTCAGAACTCTGGGTGTGGTGGCTCAGGCACCAGCTGCAATCCAGGAGCATCCAATCTCTGGGAGCTGGGTGTACATCAGAATACTAAGCATCTACTTTAGGGGTCAGTCCCACTGTTGGCTTTGCTGACAGAGTATCTGAGGGAGTTAATGACCCTAGAATCAAACAAGCTTGGAAGCATAGGAGCTTTGGTCAGTATCTCTTCTCTGATGGGTTTCATAGAGTAGATCTGTTTTTGAACTAAGAAAATGTCAGAAGGAAACTAAATTAATCTCATCAGAGAAAGACCCCCACCCCCTCTTTGGTCTCCTGCTATAAAAGGTATAAAAGGCTACTAGTTGGTTTACTGACATCTCAATTTCTGTACAATCTGAGATGAGATTAAACCTGTCAGGTGAAGGCTTCCTGGAGGAAGGCTTCCTGGCAGGATGAGCAAATCTTTGAGCACACAAACATAAAGAGCACAGAGGTGGCTGAGACTGTGACCTTTGTAGTGACAGAACACGTGACTCAGCCACCAAGGTGCTCATCACTCCGTTGCCTTCCTGCTGCCCTCCCTCCACATCCTCTGCTTCTTTTTCCCTGAGAGATGCTGGCCTGGACTCCCCAGTATTTCCAATGCAAGAATAGTCTCGAACTCACCATTCATCAAACTTCATGGGCATCAGAAGATCTGGTGGACAGAAGAGCGACTGTCTCTGATGCACCAAGGAGTAGGAATGTGAGGAAGGGTAACAGAATCAAACATGCCAACTCAGCACTAGACCTAAATTATTCTGATAACAGGGCGAGGCATAGACCTCAGGTCAGGGAGCCCTGACATTTACCTATGTCCTCTACTTAGGCAATAAATAGTATGTGGCTAGTAAAGACCATGTCTGTCTGGTCCCTGACAGTAAAATTCAGAGTAGAATGTGACACACATTCTTTTGGAGTGATTGACCTCAGAGTAATTAGCTGTAAGACTGGATAAACACTATAAGTAACTAACCGTGACATCTGCAGTTATTTGGTGAGTTTATGTAAACAGAATAGTACATATTTTCCCTGTATGTCATTTTAATTTTGGAGACAATATCTAGTTAAAATAATTACATTTTATGGATGTCTATTGGGCCCTCAGTTTGCTCTTACACTGTTGGCAAATCAGCACTACATGGAGATGCTGTTGCCTGTAGCTCACTGTCTACATTCCATTATCACAGCAGTTTGGAAGGGGAGTGGATGAGAGAGCAAAGTATTCTGATGAAAAGAATACAAGCAGCTTCCAAACTCTCTCTCTCTCTTGTTCTTTCCCTTTTTCTCTCCATCCCCTTCTTTTCTTCCTCCTTTTCTTCCATTCTTCCTTCTGCAGAATGTTCTGAGCTAGACAGCATTTTAAAAATTGGTTATTTTATTTATTTACATTTCAAATGTTATCCCTCTGCCTGGCTTCCTCTCTGAAAACCCCCAACCCCTCCCCCTCCTCTGTTTCTATAAGGGTGCTCCTCCCCCACAACTCCCACCTTTTGCAGTCTTCTTCCCAGGCTTTCCACATCATCCTGAGAAGATGAGAAGAGTTATTCTCAGAGGAGTCACATGACTGCCCAAGTGACTGTCCAGTGACTCAGACTTTCTGTCCTCCCTCCATGCTAACTTTTCCATTCTGTCACTCACTCATCTATTTACTCAATATTTGGTGCATCACTAGGATGTAACACACTATACATGCTGGACAGGAGAGATGTCCTTAAGTAGCACACATGCAGCACAGCAGACAGGCACAATGAAGTAAGCATGAGCCACAGAAGCAAGCGCTTTACTGTTTATGTGTGGAAATGAGAGTGAGGGTATCTGAGCTGTGTTCTGAAATCCCCATCAGATGGCAGGCTTTGATCAGAACTATAAGAACAGCATTTGAAGACAAAGCAGTCCCAGACTGTAGGTGTTTGATCTGTTCATGGGAAGCCAGCCTGATGGCAGGATAAGGGCTCAAGGAGAGGGGCTCCTTGATGTGATTCTATCTACCTCAGCAGAGAGATGGCACTAGTGGGGAGGGAATGTGGCAAATAGAAGGGTGCTGAGAAGTTCTAATGAAGCTGAGCTTGTTCAAATTCACATTGGAATTGGATGTTTCTGGACTCGAATCCTGTTGTCTTTAGGTAACACCTGGTCTCTCTAAAGTGAGAGGAGAAGAGACAAGAATTTCAGCATATATGAGGGGACATGGCTTGAAAATTAAAATATATTGAAGAGCCTTGTGCAAGTAGCTTGATAGTTTCAGTGATATTCATTGTCAGAGTTGTATGAATAGATCTGGGAGGGAATGATTCAGCTAGGCTGGGGTGAATAGGGAGATTACCTGAGCCATGAGTAATCCTTTTGGGGTGTGGTTTTATTGAAGCCTGTAATGACAAAGCCAAGCAGTAGTTCACCAAGGGTTTGGAAATTGCAATTTGGTAAGGAGCACAGTGCTTCTTACTGCATTTTATTATACCAGTGGGGAAACATTGCTCTTTTAAAATCACATTCAAGAATGGATTCAATCTTTTAAGTCACAAATATCACTTATAAGGATCATGAGGCATAATCATTTTTGAACAAATATTGAAGAAAATCATGTGTCTCATTGTCCTGTTGAAGGAAGAATTAAAGGTGTAAACCTCCCCTTTTAGGTGATGAATAGGTGATAGTCCTGGGAAAGAAGGAGCACAGGGTTCTTTGGTGGTGTGGATAGAGAAGGGAGGTGAGGGAGGGCTTGCGGCTAGAGACGTGCTCCTGCACTGACTTTATCTTATTGCTGATAATACATGATTTGTGTTGAAGCTGGAAATGCTTGTCTTTTACTGAGACCTCTAAAACCACTGTCTAAAGGCCTCAATACTTTGCCCAAGCTGGTACATTCTCTGGACTTATTAAGCAAATGCCAGTGTTCACTCAATTTCAGAGAATGAGCGGCTGCTCCCTGAGAACACCCGGTACCCAAAGTGACGAACACTTTAGTCTTTGGTAGTAAGAACCTGGGTTTAAGACGAAAGGACTAAGGGACGACTTAGACATCCCGGGTCTCATCTTATGTGTCGTCTGTTATTTTCACACACTTTACTTATTTAACCAGGTCCTCAATCTTGAGATAATAGCAGTGGGGGTACTCCAGACACCTACACAAAGTCACTGGTTCCTTCTGCAACTCTCAGCTTCCCAGGTCTTAGCATCCCACTCAGGCATCTATTGGTAACCCTTCTGTCTTTTCTCTTCACTTGGGAAGGAGTTATCCAGAGTAGGGGGTTCTGTTGTGCTTTTGAAGTGGGGATCAGAGGTACTTTCAGCCTCTGTCTTCTAGTTCTGCCCAGCCTGTGGCACACTTTGGAGAGGCTGCACAGAGCTGGGAGACCTTTGCATGGTGTCACTCATACCTAGCATGTGACACCTCTCAGTCTGGCACAGGTATGCAGAGTTCTTCCTCATCCTGTGAGCCCTTCCTGTCCACAGCCTGCCAAGTGTCCTGCACCCAGTGGTATCATTACATACTCTAAGGCCAGAGATGTGACTTCTACTTCAATGGAGATTAAACTTCTTTCAGGGTTTTTTTTTTTTTCATCAAAATTTGAGCAAACTATTTTAACTCCAGAAGCACTTAAAGGTCACAGCAAGTCTGTGTTTATGTTGCAATTTCCATGTATTGGAGTTAGGATAGTGTAGAGTTTCAAAATCATAAATATTTTCTTTTTTAATGCATTTTCCTCTTATCTTCCCCCTAAAGATCTTTTTTTGCACACTTCAGTCACCACATAGTCTAAACTCCAAACCTCTGGCTACATCACTTCCCCTTGACCTTATTAAACAATCACTTAAGAATTGTTTCTTGGCCAGATCCAGGCCACCTTGGGCATGAACTTGGTGGATGGTCCCATGGTCCCCAGAGGACTCTCCATGTCACAGGCGCCCTAGCATGCCCAGGATCTTAGGATCACTGGTGAGTAGAACACATCCGTTCCAAACCAATTGTGACAGGCCTGTGACAGCAGCAGGGAGACAGGAAACCCTCCTGACCATGGGCTCAGGTCCCTTTCAGTCATCAATGGCTCTGGGCCACCTTGGGTGTGAACTTGGTAGAGGGTCCCACGGTCCCGAGAGGACTCTCCACACCACAGGTACCCTAGTACACCCAGGATCTTAGGATCACTGGTGAGTGGAGCACAACATCTGTTCCAAACCAATTGGTACAAGCCTGTGACAGCAGGAGCAAGGACACAGGAGCCCTGACTGACCAGCAGCTCAGGTTCCTTCTGGTCGATTGGTGCTGGTATGCTTTGGTTTCAAACACACCAGACAGCGCCACGGTCCCCAGAAGAGACACCACTTCCAGGCGCTATAACACACCCAGGATCTTAGGATATCAGGATCCCAGGATACCAGGAGCTTGGTCACACCAGGATCTCAGGGTCTCAGTGGAAGCTTGATTGTCAAGAACTCTGACACACCCAGAATATCAGGTTCACAGGATCCTGGAATTACAAGATCACAGAGAAAGCAAGACTCTGAGGAGTCATGAATCGACTGGGATTATAGGAAGGACAGGCTCCAATCATATATATTGAGGGCAGCAAGCATTTGAGATAATCAGATGGCAGGAGGCAAGCATAGGAACAGAAGCAACAGAAACCAAGGTTACTTGGCATCATCAGAACCAAACTCTCCCACCATAGTAAGTCCTGGATACACCATCACACCAGAAAAGCAAGACATGGATCTAAAGTCACTTCTCATGATAATGATGGAGGACTTTAAGAAGAAAATAAATAACTCCCTTAAAGAAATACAGGAGAACACAAGTAAACAGCTAGAAGCCCTGTAAGAGGAAACACAAAAATGCTTTAAAGAGTTACAGGAAAACACTACCAAACATGTGAAAGAATTAAACAAAACCATCCAGGATCTAAAAATGGAAGTAGAAACAATAAGGAAATCACAAAGGGAGACATCTTTGGAGATAGAAATCCTAGGAAAGAAATCAGGAAGCATAGATGTGAGCATCAGCAACAGAATACAAGAGATGGAAGAGAGACTATCAGGTGTAGAAGATTCCATAGAAAACATGGACACAAGAATCAAAGAAAATGCAAAATGCAAAAAAGATTCTAACTCAAAACATCCAGAAAAACCAGGACACAATGAGAAGACCAAACCTACGAATAATAGGTATAGATGAGAATGAAGATTTTCAACTTAAAGGTCCAGTAAATATCTGCAAAATTATAGAAGAAAACATCCCTAACTTAAAGAGAGAGATGCCCATGAACATACAAGAAGTCTACAGAACTCCAAATAGACTGGACCAGAAAAGAAATTCTTCCTGACACATAATAATCAGAACGACAAATGCACTAAATAAAGATAGAATATTAAGAGCAGTAAGGGGCAAAGGTCAAGTAACATATAAAGGCAGACCTATTAGAATTACACCAGACTTTTCACCAGAGACTATAAAAGCCAGAAGGTCCTGGACAGATGTTATATGGAACCTAAAAGAACACAAATGCCAGCCCAGGCTACTATACCCAGCAAAACTCTCAATTACCATAGATGGAGAAAACAAAGTATTCCATGACAAAACTAAATTCACACAGTATTTTTCCATGAATCCAGCCTTTCAAAGCATAATAAAGGAAAAACTCTGACACAAGAAGGGAAATGATGCCCCAGAAAAAGCAAGAAACAAACCTAAAAGGAGATAGCTGCAAGAAAAGAATCCCAAGTCTAATAACAAAAATAACAGGAAGCAACAATTACTTTTCCTTAATATCTCTTAGTATCAATGGACTCAATTCCCCAATTAAAAGACATAGACTAACAGACTGGCTACACAAACAGGACCCAACATTTTGCTGTATACAGGAAACCCACCTCAGGGACAAAGACAGACACTACCTCAGAGTAAAAGTCTGAAAAACAATTTTCCAAGCAAATGGTCCAAAGAAACAAGTTGGAGTAGCCATTCTAATATCAAATAAAATCAACTTTCAACCCAAAGTTATCAAAAAAGACAAGGAGGGGCACTTCATACTCATCAAGGCAAAATCTTCTCTCAATTCTGAATATCTATGCTCCAAATGCAAGGGCAGCCACATTCATTAAAGAAACTTTAATAAAGCTCATAGCACACGTTGTACTGCACACAGTAATAGTGGGAGACTTTAACACCCACCTCTCATCCATGGACAGATCCTGGAAACAGAAACTAAACAAAGACACATGGAAACTAATGGAAATATGAAACAAATGGATTTAACAGATATCTACAAAACATTATACCCTAAAAAAAAGGATATACCTTCTTTTCAGCACCTCATGGTACCTTCTCCAAAATCGACCATATAATTGGTCACAAAACAGACCTCAACGTATACAAAAGTATTGTAATTATTCCATGCATCCTATCAGATCACCAGAGACTAAAGCTAATCTTCAATAACAACATAAGTAATAGAAAGCCAACACTGATGTGGAAGCTGAACAACAGTCTACTCAATGATAACTTGGTCAAGGAAAAAATAAAGAAAGAAATTAAAGAATTTTTAGAGTTTAATGAAAATGAAGCCACAACGTACCAAAACTTATGGGACACAATTAAAGCATTCCTAAGAGGAAAAACTCATAGCTCAGAGTGCCACTAATAAGAAAATAGAGAAAGCACACACTAGCAGCTTGACAGCACACCTAGAAGCTCTAGAACAAAAAGAAGCAAAATCACCCACGAGGAGTATATGGCAGGAAATAATCAAACTCAGGGCTGAAATCAACCAAGTGGAAACAAAAAGAACTATTCAAAGAAGCAACCAAACCAGGAGCTGGTTCTTTGAGAAAATCAACAAGATAAATAAACCCTTATCCAGATTCAATAGAGGGAACAGGGACAGTATCCTAATGAACAAAATCAGAAATGAAAAGGGAGACATAACAACAGAACCTGAGGAAATCCAAAAGACCATCAAATCCTACTACAAAAGGCTATACTCAACAAAACTGGAAAACCTGGATGAAATGGACAAATTTCTAGAGAGATACCAGGTAACAAAGTTAAATCAGGATCACATTAATGACCTAAACAGTCCCATATTCCCTTAAAAAAATAGAAGCAGTCATTAATAGTCTCCCAACCAATAAAAGCCCAGGAACAGATGGATTTAGTGCAGAATTCTATCAGAACTTCAAAGAAGACCTAATTCCAACTCTCCTCAAACTATTCCCCCAAATAGAAACAGAAGGTACTTTACCAAATCCATTCCCTGAAACCACAATTACTCTGATATATAAACCACACAAAGATCCAACAAAGAAAGAGAACTTCAGACCAATTTCCCTTATTAATATCGACACAAAAATACTCAATAAAATTCTCGCTAACCAAATCCAAGAACATATCAAAACAATCATCCATCATGATCAAGTAGGCTTCATTCCAGGAATGGAGGAATGGTTTAATATACAGAAATTCATCAACATAATCCACTTTATAAACAACTCAAAGACAAAAACCACATGATCATCTTGTTAGATGCTGAGAAAGCATTTGACAAAATCTAACACCCTTTCATGATAAAAGTCATGGAAAGATCAGGAATTCAAGGCCCATACCTAAACATAATAAAAGCAATATACAACAAACCAGTAGCCAACATCAACGTAAATGGAGAGAAGCTGGAAGCAATCCCACTAAAATCAGGAACTAGACAAGGCTGTCAACTTTCTCCCTACCTATTCAATATAGTACTTGAAGTCCTAGCCAGAACAATTCAACAACAAAAGGAGATCACGGGGATACAAATTGGAGAGGAAGAAGTCAAAATATCACTATTTGCAGATGATAGTATATATAAGTGATCCAAAAATTCCACCAGAGAACTCCTAAACCTGATAAACAGCTTCAGTGCAGTAGCTGGATATAAAATTAACGCAAACGAATCAATGGCCTTTCTCTGCACAAAAGATAAACAGGCTGAGAAAGAAATTAGGGAAACGACACCCTTCACAATAGTCACAAACAATATAAAATACCTTGGTGTGTCTCTAACTAATGAAGTGAAAGATCTGTATGATAAGGACTTCAAGTCTCTGAAGAGAGGAATCAAAGAAGAGCTCAGAAGATGGAAAAATCTCCCATGCTCATGATTTGGGAGGATTAGTATAGTAAAAATGGCTCTCTTGCTGAAACAAATCTACAGATTCAATGCAATCTCCATCAGAATTCCAACTCAATTCTTCAGTGAGTTAGAAAGGGCAATTTGCAAATTCATCTGGAATAACAAAAAACCAAGGATAGCAAAAACTCTTCTCACTGATAAAAGAACCTCTGGTGGAATCACCATGCCTGACCTCAAGCTTTACTACAGAGCAATTGTAATAAAAACTGCATGGTACTGATCTAGTGACAGACAGGTAGATCAATGGAATAGAATTGAAGACCCAGAAATGAACCCATACACCTATGATCACTTGACCTTTGACAAGGGAGCTAAAACCATCCAGTGGGAAAAAGACAGCATTTTTAAGAAATGTCTCTTCGCCCCTTCCTAGAATTAAGAACAAAGCACACATTGAAGGAGTTACAGAGATCATGTGTGAAGCTGAATCAAAAGGATGTACCAACCAGTGATTGCGGCTCCCAGGGATCCTTCCCATAATCATCCACCAAAACATATGCCAGCAAGATAATGCTGAAAGGGCCCTGATATAGCTGTCTTGTGGGAGGCTATACCAGTGCCTGGCAAACATGGAAGTGGATGCTCACAGTCAGCTATTAGTTGGAACACAGGACTCCCAAGGAAGGAGCTAGAGAAAGTACCCAAGGAGCTGAAGGGGTCTTCAACCCTATAGGTGGAAGAATAACATGAACTAACTAGTTCCCCCTGTACTCATGTCTCTAGCTGCATATATGGAAGAAGATGGCCTAGTTGGCCATCATTAGGAGGAGAGGCCCCTTGGTCATACAGAGTTTATATGCCCCAGTACAGGGGAATGCCAGGGCCATTATGTGGGTGGGGGTGGGTAGGGGAGCAGGGCGGGGATGGGGAAGGGTCTGGGGAAATTTCTGGATAACACTTGAAATGTAAATGAAGAAAATATCTAATAAAGAGAAAAAAAAAGAAATGGTGCTGGCACAACTAGTGGGTATCATGTAGAAGAACGTGAATTGATCTATTTTTATCTCCTTGTACAAAGCTAAAGTCTAAGTGGATAAAGGAACTCTACCTAAAACCAGAGACACTGAAACTTATAGAGGAGAAAGTGGGGAAAACCCTGGAGGATATGGGCACAGGAGAAAAATTCCTGAACATAACAGCAATGGCTTGTGATTTAAGATCGAGAATTGACAAATGAGACCTCATAAAATTGCAAAGCTTCTTTAGGCAAAAGGCACTGTCACTAAGACAAAAAGGCCTCCACCATATTGGGAAAGTATCTTTAACAATCCTAAATCTGATAGGGGACCAATTATCTAATATATATAAAGAACTAAAAAAAATGGACTCCAGAAAGTCAAATAACCATATTGTAGGAGGCTATACCAGTGCCTGGCAAGTACAGAAGTGGATGCTCACAGTCAGCTATTAGATGGACCACATTCCCAAGGGAGGAGCTAGAGAAAGTACCCAAGGAGCTGAAGGGGTCTTCAACCCTATAGGTGGAAGAACAACATGAACTAACTAGTACCCCCCAGAGCTCATCTCTCTAGCTGCATATATAGAAGAAGATGGCCTAGTTGGCCATCATTGGGAAGAGAGGCCACTTGGTCATGCAAACTTTATATGCCCCAGTACAGGGGAAAGCCAGGGCCAATATGGGGGAGTGGGTGGGGTGGGTAGGGGAGCAGGGTGGGGGATGAGGGAGGGTTTAGGGGATTTTCGGGAGAACATGTGAAATGTAAATGAAGAAAATATCTCATAAAAATGGAAAAAATGGGGTACAGAGCTAAACAAAGAATTCTCAACTGAGGAATACCAAATGGCTGAGAAGTACCTGAAAAAATGTTCAACATCCTTAATCATCAGGGAAATGCAATTAAAGAACCCTGAGATTCTACCTCACACCAGTCAGAATGGCTAAGATCAAAAATTCAGGTGACAGCAGATACTGGCAAGGATGTGAAGAAAGATGGACACCTCTCCATTGTTGTGGGATTGCACTGGTACAACCACTCTGGAAATCAGTTTGGTGGGTCCTCAGAAAATTGGACATAGTACTACTGGAAGATCCAGCAATTCCTCTCCTGGGCATATACCTAGAAGATGTTTCATCTTGTAATAAGGACACATGCTCCACTATGTTTATAGCAGCCTTATTTATAATAGCTAGAAGCTTGAAAGAACACAGATGCCCCTCAACAGAAGAATAAATACAGAAAATGTGGTACATTTACACAATGGAGTACTACTCAGCAATCAAAAATAATGAATTTATGAAATTCTTGGGCAAATGGATGTATCTGGAGGATATCATCCTGAGTGATGTAACCCAATCACAAAAGAACATACATGGCATGCACTTAGAATATTCAAGATACAATTTGCAAAAGACATGAAACTCAAGAAGGAAGACCAAAGTGTGAATACTTTGTTCCTTCTTAGAATGGGGAACAGAGTGCTCATGGAAGTAGTTACAGAGACAAAGTTCAGAGCTAAGATGGAAGGAAAAACCATCCAGAGACTGCCCCACCCAGGGATCCATTCCATATACAACCACCAAACCCAGACACTATTGCATATGCCAGAAAGATTTTGCTGAAAGGACCCTGATATAGCTCTCTCATGCGAGTCTATGTCAATGTATTTGTCTGGCAAATACAGAACTGGATGCTCACAGTCATCTACTGGATGGATCACAGGGTCCCTAATGAAGGAACTAGAGAAAGTACCCAAGGAGCTAAAGGGGTCTGCAACCCTATAGGAGGAACAATGATATGAGCTAACTAGTAACCCCCCTCCTAGAGCTGTGTCTCTTGTTGCATATGTAGCAGATGATGGCCTATTTGGCCATCAATGGGAGGAGAGGCCCTTGGTATTGTGAAGATCATAGGCCATAGTACAGATGAATGCCAGGGCTAGGAAGCTAGAGTGGGTGGGTTGTAGAGCAGGGTGGGGGGAGGGTACAGGGAGCTTTGGGAATAGCATTTGAAATGTAAATGAATATCTAATAAAAAAAAAACACCTCAGGTGACAGCAGATGCTGGCAAGGATGTGGAGAAAGAGGAACACTCCTCCATTGCTGGTGGGATTGCAAGCTGGTACAAACTCTCTGCAAATCACTTTGACAGTTTCTCAGAAAATTGGACATAGTACTACTGAAAGATCCATCAATATCTCTCCTGGGCATATACCCAGAAGATATTCTAACTTGTAATAAGGACACATGCTCCACTATGTTCATAACAGCCTTATTTATAATAGCCAGAAGTTGGACAGAACCCAGATGTCCCTCAACAGAAGAATGGATACAGAAAATGTGGTACATTTACACAATGGAATACTACTCAGCTATTAAAAACAATGAATTTATGAAATTCTTGGGCAAATGGATGTGTCTGGATTATATCATTCTGAGTGAAGTAATCCAATCACAAAAGAACACACATGATATGCACTCACTGATAAGTGGAAATTAGCCCAGAAACTTAGAAGACCCAAGATACAATTTGCAAAACACATGAACTCAGGAAGGAAGACCAAAGTGTGGATACTTCGTTCCTTCTTAGAATGGGGAACAAAATAACCATGGAAGGAGTCACAGAGACAAAGTTTGGAGCAGAGCCTGAAGGTATGACCATCCAGAGACTGCCCCACTTGGGGATCCATCTCATAAAAAAACACCAAATGCAGACACTAGGCAGATGCTACCAAGAGCCTGCTGACAGTAGCCTGATATAGTTGTCTCCTGTGAGGCTCTGCAGTGCCTGGATAATACATAAGTGGATGCTCACAGTCATCCATTGGATGGATCACAAGTTCCCCAATGAAGGAGCCAGAGAAAGTACTCAGCTGAAGGGGTGGGTCTGAAGCTCCATAGGAGGAATATCAATATGACCTAACCATTACCCCAGAGTTCCTTAGAACTATACCACCAATTGAAGAAAACACATGGTGGAACTTGTGGCTATAGCTATATATGAAACAGAGGATGGCCTAGTCAGTCATCAATGGGAGAAGAGCCCCTTAGTCCTATGAAGGTTTTATGCTCCAGTATAGGGGAATTCCAGGACCAGGAATGGGAGTGGTGGGTTTGGGAGTAGGGGGAATGGGGAGGAGATAGGGAATTTTGAGAGGTGAAAGTAGGAAAGGGGATAAGACTTGAAATGTAAATAAGGAAAATATCTAAAGGTAAAAAATAAAAAAAGAAAAAGGTATTGTTTCTTTCCCCTTGATCTTCATAAAATTGTGTTAGCCTCCCTACTCCTTCCTTTTACTTCCTCCATATTGCCTGTTTGCTATTGATTGATTGATTGATGTTCTTTTGCTGGGAAGAGAACATGGGCCTCACACATGCAAACTTGCCAGGGAAAAGCTCTCTCTGACCTTCATCAACAGCCCCTGAAGCTTCGTATTTGTTTCATCAATTGTGTAATAGGTATGCCTTTGCCTCAAGCTTTTGATACCTTCTTTGTAATGAGGACCTCAAGAACAGTTCATCAAAATGAGTATCGTTTCATAGATTATACATTTCCAGGATAAAGCAGGGTCCTGTCATGTTTCAGAGGAAAAAACAGTCCTTCAGAGACTTCAGAGTGCCAGCCAACAACCTACAACATTTCTTCCTCTTATCTTATAGTAAGACTCTCTGAAGCCCTTCCATAAGCAGGCAAGAGTGGTAGCAGATATTTCTTCATTGCATATCTAGCTAGGGATTTGTCTAAGAGATGGTTGTGATAGGCAAGGAGCTAAGGATTCTGGGGCTTCAAGCATGGGCCTGAATGAAATGACTCATGAGATTCCAGCAGTTACCGTTCCAGCAGTTTTATTTTTGAAATGGATATGTATAGGACATATGAAGTCCTAAGCTACCAGGGAATGAGGACTGTGGGGTCCCAAACAACAGACAGGAAGAGAAGTTACAAGGGGAGTTGAAACCCTGGACAGAAGAAGCCAACAGGGCCCCTGGGAATGGAAAAAGACAGGTTGAATTTTCCTTGGCTCTTGAGATTCTTATTTCCTCAGAAATTCCTTGTCTCCACTTCAGGATCCAGGTTAGCAGCAGCCCCCAGAGCTGTGGCCACAGCCTGAGCCCCCAGACTGCTGACCACTGCCACGGTCACAGGAACTGGAGCTCCTGCGCCTGCATCTGTGGGACCTGCGCCTGTGGTGACTCAGACAGCAGCCTCCCTCAGAGCTGGGGACACTGCAGCCCCCAGAGCTTGTAGCACAGCAGGAAGAGGCTGCAGGCAGACACTGTGCTGGGCTCTTTGGGGGACACTTTGGGGAGCACTTTGGGGAGGGGCACTTGGGAGGAGGCTGGCACTGCTTCTGGCTCTGCTGGCAGGACATCTCGGCAGGAACTTGACCTAGAAGAGTAGGATAGAAACATTATAGGGAGAAGCTTCTGGTGAATGTCTACTGACTTAGTCTGTCAAACACCAGCCTCCCATGACCTATCTGCTTCCTAAGCCAAGATATCTGTGAAACAAATAGGGACATGGAGGCACAAATTCATTTGAATAAAGCAAGACTATCAGATAGATCATCATGCATCCCTAGTAAATACAATCAGACCGAGGAGCTTTACAAAAGCAAAGGGTTACGGATCTCTATGACCTGCAACACTGTCTTCTGTTTTGCCCTGATTGAGCAGATGTGGAAACTTCTAAGTAGCTCTCTGCTGAACTGTAGCACATACAGGCAATGGGAAAATGAGCCCTGGAGAATCCTCTGGGGTGATGCAAACCTCTCAGCAGAGTGGAGGCAGTGCTGAGAGCCAGGAGTCTGGTGTGTCAGAGGTCCTGATGTACCCACAGAGGCTCCTGTCTGTGTTCTCCTCTTCTTCCCCCTTACAGGTACTCTCCCTACTCTCTCAATACTAGACACCCCTGCTTCTTTCATCCCAGTCAAATCTAGCTTGTCATCTCAACACCTTCTTAGCTGAGGCCCTGTCCCTAGTTAGGTACTCACCAGATACTGCAAATGCAGGAGAAGAAGGCTCTGCTGAAGAGGCTGTGGCTGAATGGTCCAGGGCAGCAGCCCTTTTATCCTTGGCAGGTATGTGATGCACAGCCCAAGCATGCTGCTGCTTTCACAACAAGGGAGTCGACAGAGCCAGGTCCATCCATTCATCATCTTTCTGTGTTCCTACTACAATTACTATCAGTAGAGAACCAGGAAATTTTGATGTGTCTCTGTTTGATTTCTCACTCAGGCCTGCCTAGTAAGGGAAAGAGGTGAGGTTGTTCTTCTCTACCTTTACCATATAAACACAAGCTCTGTGCCTGTGTCTTCTCTGTGAAGCCATAACGTGGGTTACTATGGTATTTTCTCTCTTGGGTAGATTTTGATCTCTTAGGAAATAGGTGAAAATATTAATACACATAGTTGTAAATAGAGTCATATATCACATGGCAAATGTTGTATGCTATGTGCTATGTCATCAGGCTTTAGTGCATGGCCTTTGGTGTGAACCTTGCATCACCTTTTATGTAATCCAGAATATCCTGCCATATCTGGTTGTAGCCAGTGACTATACTCTTGAACTTCAATGATGAGATGAGAAGAGTAGGTAAAAGATGTCAAAGTAGATCCAAGACCTTGTCTAGATGATAGGAATCCCAAAGAAGATCTCATAGAACTCAGACATCTCATCATAGGGTTTCTGGCGAAGAGGAAGGTTGAGTTGAGTTGATGGTTGTTGGATGAGAACAACTCAATAAAATTTACAATATATGAGACTGATCTACTTAAATCGGCTGCAGTCTTTCTTTGAGTTCACCATTTGTTACCTACAGTTTTCATGAAAAAAAAAATACCATAGTTATCAAAAACTATAGTTACCAAAATGACTAACTGTTCTATAGAGGCGGCTCATCAGTTAAGAACATGCAGACTTTATATGCCCCAGTACAGGGGAACGCCAGGGCCATTATGTGGGAGGGGGTGGGTAGGGGAGCAGGGCGGGGATGGGGAAGGGTATGGGGAACTTTCTGGATAACACTTGAAATGTAAATGAAGAAAATATCTAATAAAGAAAAAATAATTAAAAAAAAAAGAACATGTGTAGCACTTGCTGAGAACCTAGGTTTAGTTCCCAGCACCCTCATGGATATTTATAACTGTTTGCAACTCCAGCTCCAGGAGAGTCAATGCCTTCTCTCATTGCAATGGACACAAAACATATATGTGGCACATAGGTATACATGCAGACACCCAAACACAAAACAATTTTGAAAAAATGCACAAAAAGAACTAGATAAAAATTTAATAATTTATTTAAATTATATTTTAATTTATGTAATATGTTTATATTTTAGGACAAAGAAAGGTGTTCCTGGACTGTTTATGACTGGTTGTAATTCTTTATGAAATAAAGAGGGTTATCTGTAAGACTCCATAGATGTAATATTTTTCCATTATCTTATTTTCCTGACAGAGACTAAATGACTGCTTGCTGTTAGAAAAAAATACTTAATAGAATCTCTCTCTCTTTCTCTCTCTCTCTCTCTTTCTCTCACTCTCATCTCCCATTTGAAGTCCTCTACTTTGGCACCAAGGTTACTAGAGACATGTGCAGTAATATGTATTATTATTAAAGGAATGAGAAGCTCAGTATGCTAATCAGAGGGTGAGTGACCCCCGACCAACACTTCTCTCTCAATGGCCATTTCACTACAAAAAAGGGTAATAGGTATCTACATGGTCTACCACATGGCAATGGTGCAGATGAATGTGGAATGGGCAATACATCCAGGTCTTGGGAAATGCATCATTAGGAGAAGGGCATAGTCTAATTAGCAACTACTTTTAGGGAATTCTGGGTTGCATATAAGGCATACATCTGCTTCCTAGTCTAAGATCCTGGTGTCTGAGAACCTTCCATCATCTTCCACCAGCTTAGTGTTTAGCCTGAGTTCCTGTAGTAGAATGAATATTTGCTTTTCCTCAAACTCATGTGGAAACTCTAACCCCCAATTTTATGGTATTAGAAAAGTAAACTCCAGGAGAAGATGTGAATCATAAGAATGTTGTGAGAAATACATCTTAGCTGTTTTGTTGCCATCTGTTATAGCAGCCTGAAGGAGCTAAGAAAACCCTCAACTTTCCAAAGGTGACTGTCTTGAGGAACCCCTCCCCCTTTTCTTGAAGGCTTTGTAGATGAGAGTTCCTCTCATGGAAGCCATTCATCTCTCTGTATTTAAGTTAAACACATTTGACATAGCATGCCTCATGATCCAGGCAGCATGGACTGCACTGTGAATGCACCTTGGAATGAAGGGGAGCTTATATAGGACAAACAGCAAGAGAATAAGCATTTTGTTGTCTAGAGCTGGGACTCACAGTTCTCTCAGTTGTGCTGTAAAAATTCTGGAGCCTCAGATGCTTGGCAGAAGTCAAACACTGATTTCACCTACTTTGTAATCCTTTATAAGCAAGAACAGGCACTGTTTTTGACCAGGTAGATAGAATCTTAAGTTACTAGGAATCAAACTTGAAACGTCACCTCTGTCATTTTTTTCCGCAAGCTTCGCACCAAAATATTCAGAAACTATCGGCAAAGAATCTGCACATGAAATGCAAGCCATCTTCTGTTGTTCTTTTAGATGCTCCATCCCTACCTGCTCATGGAGTCTTTTATCCTAGAGAAGAAACTGTCCTTCCCTGGAAAAGCAAAGGATATGATGACTTCATTGCTGGGAGAATGGGCATACTATTACCCACACAGGGCAGCAGCTGGTCTAGAAGGATAGCTTAGGAGGAATTCTGGACTTAACTGATGCCCACACGTACTATGTTAGAGGCCTGTAGCCTTTTAGGCTTACTTCCTTGGTGGATTCTGTTCAGATCATATTACTTCTAAGTCGGTGGTGACTCCTTCCCCCAAACTGAGTAGAACTAACTGCCAATTTAAGATTTTCTTGTTACCATAATGGCACTGATTTGAGTCACACATAGGCAAAATTGGAGGATAGATGGACAATACAAACAATAACTCTCATTACATGTCAGAAAGTCCACCTTTGTAAGGTGTGCAGTTTGGTAGACTTAGGATATTCAAAGGATACAATTATCATTACCTAATTTGTAACACTTCTATTACCGTCAGAAGAAAATCCATATCCACTGTCACCTGCATTCCCAATTCTCTATTGCCCCATAAGATACTATGTAATTGAAGTGATCCAAGAACAAATGTCTCGTGCTCTGGTCTTTTCCACTTACCTTATTTTTAGAACCCTAATAAGTTATTTATTAAAAATTCTTCCTAAAAGGAGAGCCAGAGAGATGGTTCAATGATTAAGAGGTTTGGCTGTTTTTTTAGAATACTGGAGTTTTTCCCCAGCACCCACATGGTTGCTCTCAACAGCCTGTTAATCTTGTTCCAGAGAATATGATACCCTTTTCTGGACTCTGTGGGCATCAAGCATGTAAGCGTTGAAGACACATACATTCAGGCCAAACACCCAACTACTATTTTATAGCTCTTTCTGAGGCACAAAAGTCAGGAACTAAACAACTCACAAGGGCCCAAGGTACTGTTGGAACTTAAGGATTCACAAAACCCTTCTTTGAAATTTACATATGGAGTAATCATTGCTGGGAATGAGACTTTACAGCCATTGGAGCTGCCTGCAAGGCACACAAGGAGTTTCAAATATTCAGCTTTCATGAGCCACCAGCAGTGCTGGGTGGGCACTACGATGATCCGTCTGCCCTTTAAGCCCAATAAATACTGGTTTGCAAAGCTGAACTTGGGGAGAATCATTTCTTTGATTTGTCCATTGGTGTCCATATCTGAAGTGAGGAACCTTTTTCTTTTTCTTTTTCCCCCCAACAAATCACATGAAAGGAAGAGAAAGAGCCAGAGTTGTAGAATGGGATTTCCTGTGTCTACTGTCCTCTAGTTCACAGACAAAATCTCCCTTGGCACTAGTCTCCCAGCCAGTCAGGAGCTGGCTGCCTTCCCATCACCACTCCTGTTCTTCTCCCATAAAACTCTTACCTATAACTCCTCATATATTTTCAGTACACAGAGACCAAAGAACTTTTGCCTGGAGCTACCACTAGGGCACCTTAGTGACTGATGTTTAGCACTCTGAAAGATTCAGGAGTCAGAGTCCAAGATCACAGACCTTATCACCAGATCCGATGTTTCTAGTTCATAGACCCAAAGTCTACTGGAAGAAGAAAAAGGAGAAAGAAGCATAAAGGTTCTCTGAGAAGTGCTCTAAAGCCTTCATAGCATTTGCCTCTTACCCTCAGTGAGGGCTTCTTCCTTCCTGCTCTCTTTCTCTTTCTTTTAAAACTGCTTTTTTCTTCTTTAATTTTTCTATGTGTATTGTACTTTCACTTGTACACATGTCCATCTGTTTACTACATGTGTGCAGTGTACATGGAGGCAAAAAGGGACTGTCAAATCCCCTGTAACTCTATCTACAGATGATTGTGATACACCATGTGGATGCTGCAAACCAAACCTGAATCATCCAGAAAAGCAGCTCATGCTCTTAAACTGTTGTACCATCTTTCTGGCCATGATTTTCCTTAGGTAATTAAAAATGATGCTTGCCTTTGGCAACACATATGCTAAAATTGGAATGATACAGAGATTACCAATAGGCCCCATGCACAGACGACATGGAAATTCATGTAGTGTTCTATATTTAAATGGATATCAAACTGATATTACATAACAGATTACTGTGATAGAATATTTAACCCATGAGGTAATAAACACATCTAAACACAAATGCATATGTCACATAGCTTGCTGTGTAACGGGGACAGACAGCTAGGTAAATAAGTCACTGCATCAAGTGACAAGCTCACAGATGAACACCTGAGGAGTAATCAGGTTTAGGTAAGAGTTGACAGGTATCAATCAGTATTTTGTTGCCTCATGTGTTGGGATGTTGTCATTTAATGTCACTTGGGAGTGCCTGAGATGAGGTCAGTAGCCTGTCAGAGATGACAGTTTTGGAAATGCAGAAGGAAGAGTGGGGTGAGAAACTCCACCCTACCAAAGATGGGGAGGGTAGCCTGTTCTGGGGCACTGAGAGTAATGCATGAAACCCAGAGGAGAGAGGTCCCTAGAGAGCAGACAGTGTACATAGAACTCATATCTGAGAGCAAAATTTTATGTATAGTAAAAACAGACTAATACTCTCAGTAAAAAAACGCTGATTCAGGAGCCCAGTATTCCTGGCTTTGCATCCTGATCTCTATGGATGATGACTGTCTGAAGGTATGGGTGTTCCGGGAGAGACAAGGCTACTGTGTGGTGAAAGCACTACTTAGTTCAGAGGTCAGATCATGACCCAGACAACATCCTCTCAACGAATTGTGTGTCTGCCACTTTGCATATCTCTAAGCTTCAGACCTAGGTCATAGAAGGCGCTAACTCATTTGGGTTGGGATACAGAGAAGGAATCAGTTGATTAATAACGAGTATGTGAAGCAGTGATTTTGTGTACACGTGACAGTGCTATTGACATAATGTATGCACACCATGCAAGGTGCATTTAAGTTAGCTTTGTTAAATTTTCCTCTTAACACTAGAGATACATTTCCTTTTGATCCTTAACCAAACACATGGGACATGAATTACAGCCATAAATCCACACAGTGATTTTCTTTTCCACTTTTTGGAGCTTCTGGATGTTCACTGGTTCATGGCTCTTGGTCCACACAACAGTACTATATACACATGTTGGCAGCAACCAGCTCAACTTATCATTTTGACCTGCATTGAGTTATAATTTATTAATAACTTGACAAAATTCTGGCCCAGGATGCAGGGATACCCAACAGTTTTTCCAGTAGTGAGTCATGAGAATCTTGTGGTCATACATTTTATCATGGCAGCTGAGGGTCCTGGTGTAGGGAGTTGGCTTTTTCTTGAGAGTGGGTCCTAAAAGTTCCTGTCCAGGGTGTCTCATGCCATTCTTTGGGAATTATTTTCTTGATTAAATTATAAAGATTAAAAAAAGAAAAAGAAGAAGAAACCCTGAGTCCTTGGATCTTGGAATGGAAATAATCAGATATTTTCCAGCCTTGGATTTTTAAATGTAAAAACCTCTATAGTTTCCTGTGTTTGGTGGACTGCTCTTTCACAGTAACAATTTTTAGAGTCTGACATGTATATGAGACTAGTGAGAGAACCAACATTCTACTTTCTAAATGTGAGTGCCAGATTATTAATAGGGAGTTTGAGTCATATATTAGGATATTATTTCTAAGGATAAAAATTTAAAGATAAAAAAATCAACCTGTCAGAGGCTAAATAAAAGATCATTGTTTCTGTCGACGCTTGAAAAATCTCAAGGGAGAGTCAAGTGCCAAGTGGCCAAGAGCAGGGATTTATTAGCTGTGCATTCTGGGTCCTGGGACAAAGCAGTTTCTCCATTGTAAGATGTGTGGCCTTTCAGAGAAATGACCTTACAGGTTACTTACAGAATTGAGTGTCTATCTCTTAGGAGTTCCTCACATGCGAAGCTCTAGGGAAGTATTGAGCAGACAGTTAAATAAATCCATTATCTGACCAGCATTTCTCTGTTTCCCTTCCCCACTTTTTCTAACTGCTTGCTATTCATTCCTGTATTGTCTCATTTTCTAAATCATCAGCTCTGTGAGTCCTCTTGACTTACTCTGTTTCAATTTAATTTCCTTGCCTGACCTCTCTGCTAGAGTTTTGTTGTGTCTGTACTTCTTATACCATTGTTCTTTCCTTCTTTACTCTTTCAGAAGTTTTCAGTCTTTGTGTTAGTGGTGTCTTGGAATAGATATTCTTTGGTGTAAGTGCTAGCTTGTGACTTGTAGGATGTTTAGGGCTATCCTGGTTTCTACCCACAAAATTCAAACAACATCCATCATAAACACAATAGTATTTTAGTTAAAATTTGTATTAGAATACAAAGGTTTATGTTTAATCATAAAAAACCAACAAAATCTCATTTTCTTTCTTTCTCTCCCTGACACCTGCTCTTCTCTCTCTCAACTCCCTACTTTCCTTTCGACTTTCATGCTGTGTCTCCTTTTGCTGCCCATTTTTCCTATCA
The DNA here is from genome assembly GCA_902729485.2 of Mus minutoides. Taxonomy (NCBI): domain Eukaryota; kingdom Metazoa; phylum Chordata; class Mammalia; order Rodentia; family Muridae; genus Mus; species Mus minutoides. The sequence goes on along the minus strand of CACVCL010022379.1, from coordinate 15,028 downwards.
GGTCTTGTTCTTATTTCATGATCTTGATCTAGGTTTTCAGTCTAAACCTATCACAAACTCCTTTCTTTCAAAAACATACACACAAACATCAAAAGTATTTTCATATAAGAGAGATGCAGATTTTGTCTTTCTGAGTCTGGGTGACCTCACTTCATATGATATATTATAGATTCATTCATTTTCTTGCAGATTTCACAATTTCAATCTTCTTTACAGGTAAGTAAAATTCCACTGTGAAACATGTTACATTTTTAAATTATTCACTCTTCTGTTGATGGGAACCTAGGCTGGCTCCATTTCTTTGCTATTGTGAATGGATAAGCAATAAACATGGATGTATAAGTATCTCTGTGATTGGTTAAGTGTATGTGTCCAGAAGCAGTATGGCTGAATAACATGGTGGTTCTGGTTTTGATTGGTGAGGAACTTACATTCTGACTTGCAGAGTGGCTTCACTCATTTCTATTTCCACCACAGTTACTCTTCTCCACAACCTGTTTGCTATGTTATCATCTATTTTCTTTATCGTAGCCAAGTATTAGGTGAGATGGAATCAAATGGTGGTTTTAATTTGCATTTTCCNATGGCTGAATAACATGGTGGTTCTGGTTTTGATTGGTGAGGAACTTACATTCTGACTTGCAGAGTGGCTTCACTCATTTCTATTTCCACCACAGTTACTCTTCTCCACAACCTGTTTGCTATGTTATCATCTATTTTCTTTATCGTAGCCAAGTATTAGGTGAGATGGAATCAAATGGTGGTTTTAATTTGCATTTTCCTGACTCCAAGCCTATATTTTCTCTGGGTGCTTTTAGACACTCCACAGAAAGCCACAACATGCCTACTTTAAAAGAACTTGCTACTCTATTTCAATACTTACCTAACTGCAAAGTCAATGTTACTAATTAGATGCTAGAAGTCACTCATCAAAGCAGACAGTAGCTCAGCAAGGTAGTCTTAGGGTTCCACTTTGAGATGAATATACACTTTACATGTCATAAGATATACCATTCCTTGTTAGAGACCTGAGTCCTGTCCATTTCCTTGCCTGCTGCTTAAACCCAAGTGAACATTAGCATTTCTGACAGACCTCTAAACTTTTACTCTGTAGAGCTGTAGTGTTTTTATGCTGTGGATTATGTAGTGCTGTAATTGTGGGTTAGAGGGAAGGAGCACATACCTGCCACCTGTGGAGGGACAGAGAACAATGACAGTGACACACCGGTGTGGTGGGGATAGAATCTTTATTCTAGTCAGAACCAAGAATGGGCACACGCATTCCACAGGAAGGGTGGGAACAAGGGCAGTGAGCATCAGACAAGTGGAGAAGGGTGTCCAGAATCAGACAAGACAAGACTAGATGGGTTTTTCTTGACCCCTGGGATGCTGTTTTCTCCATACTGTCTTGTCTCAGCATCATGCTCCAGGTCAGCAGCAGCCCCCAGAGCTGTGGCCACAGCCTGAGCCCCCAGACTGCTGAGCACTGCCACGGTCACAGGAACTGGAGCTCCTTCGTCTGCATCTGTGGGACCTGCGCCTGTGGTGGCTCAGGCAGCAGCCTCCCTCAGAGCTGGGGACACTGCAGCCCCCAGAGCTTGTAGCACAGCAGGAAGAGGCTGCAGGCAGACACTGTGCTGGGCTCTTTGGGGGACACTTTGGGGAGCACTTGGGGGAGGGGCACTTGGGAGGAGGCTGGCACTGCTTCTGGCTCTGCTGGCAGGACATCTCGGCAGGAACTTGACCTAGAAGAGTAGGATAGAAACATTATAGGGAGAAACTTCTACTGAATGTCTATTGACTTAGTCTATCAAATGCATGCCTTCCATGACCTATCTGCTTTTCAAAGCCAAGGTTTCTATGAAATAAAGAGAGACATAAAGGGACACATCAATTTGAAAATAACATTCTTTAGATTATCAGAAAGTTCAGCATGCATCTCTAGTAAGTGTACTCAGAACAATGAGCTTTAGAAAGACAAAGAGTAACTGATCTTCTTGACCAGCAAGACATTGTCTTGCATTTTTCCCTGCTTGCCAGAGGGGATGTCAATATTTCTAACTAGCTCTCTGCTGAACTGTAGTAAGTATAGGTAATAGGAAAACGACTCTTGGAGAAAACTCTGGGCTGATCCACCATCAGAGTGGATGCAGTGCTGAGATCCAGGACTCTGGTTTGTCACAGCTCCCGAGGTACCCACAAAGGCTCCTCTCTGTGTTCTCCTCCCAGTCTCTTGGCCCCCATCTCTTGGTCAAATTCCTGTAGTCTCTTCTAGACACTTCTGCTTCTTTGAGCCCAATCAATTCCAGTTTCTAATCTCCACGCGGTTTTAGCTGACGCCTTTTAACCCCAGTCAAATCCAGCTTGTCATCTTTACACAGGGTCTTAGCTGAGCTCATGTCCCTAGTTAGGTACTCACCAGATACAGCAAAGACAGGAGAAGAAGGCTCTGCTGAAGAGGCTGTGGCTGAATGGTCCAGGGCAGCAGCCCTTTTATCCTTGGCAGGTGTGTGATGCACAGCCCCAGCATGTTGTTCTTTCACAACAGGGAGTTGACAAAGCCAGGATTATCCATTCATCATCTTCCTGAGTTTCTACTACAATTACCACCAGTAGGGAACCTGGAAAATGTGACTTTGTACTCATGCCTGCCTAGTAAGGATATGAGATAAGGCTGTTCTTCTGTCAACTTTACCATACTTATTCTGTTTATATTCTTAAGCACAAGCTCTGTACCTGTGTCTTTGCTGGGTAGCCATAACATAGGTTACAGTGGAATTTCTTTTTATTCTTGGAAACATTATGATATATTAGGAAAGAGGGTCAAAATACAAATGTAAACACAGAGTCATTTATCACATGGAAAATGGTGTAATCCACCTATGTGCTATGTCATGAGGCTTTAGGGTATGTTCTTTATTTTGAACCTTGCTTCACCTTATATATAATCTAGAATATCCTGGCATAACTGCTTGTAGCCAGTTACTGTACTCTTAAACTCTGACAATGAGAAGAGTAGGTAAAAACTGTCAAAGTAGATCCAAGACCTTGTCTAGATGATAGAAATCCCTAGGAAGAACCATGGAACTCAGAAAACTCATCATAGGGTTTCTGGCAAAGAGGGATTATGTGCTGAGTTGATGGTTGTTTGATGAGAACAACTCAGTATAATATACAATATATGATATATAGCATATAACATATAATACATAATATGTAATATATAAAATATAATATATAATATATAATATGTAACATATAATATGTAATATATGAGACTGATCTACTTAAATCCAACTTGCATGTTTTCCTTGAGTTTACCATTTGTTACTGACAATTTTAATGAAAAAATAGCCACCAAAAACTGATACTACAGTGCTGGAGAGATGGCTCACCAGTTAAGAGCACTTGTACCTCTTGCTGACAACGTAGGCTTGGTTCCCACAACCACATGGATATTCACAACTGTTTGCAACTTCAGATACTCTGACATCCAAGGTGACAAAACACATATGTGGCGCATAGTTATATATGCACACGGCCCCACACAAAACCAAATAAAAAAAGGAGCATGATCAAAATTTAATAATTTGTTTACATTATATTTTAATATATGTAACTTTGTAAAAAAACCCATGGATTGTTTATGACTAGTTGTAACCCTTTATAAAACATAGAGGATTATATGTGTGATGCTCTACCTGTAATATTTTCATATTATCTTATTCTCCTGTGATTATCAGAGACTAAATGACTGCTTGCTGTTAGAGAAAAATCAGTTCTTAATCTCTCTCTCTCTCTCTCTCTCTCTCTCTCTCCTATTTGAAGTTCTCTTCTTTGGCACCAATGTAATTAGCTTTTGCTTCAGAGACATGTGCAGTAATATGTATCCTTATTAAAGGAAAGATCAGCTCAGTGTGCTCATTGGAGAGTGAAGAACTTCCATTCACAGTTTCTCTCTCAATGGCCATTTCACTAGCATTGTTTGATGCCCATAAACCTTATCCTTCCAGGACAAGGTACTCACAGTGAAGGGGAATAGGTATACACCTGGCCTACCACATGGCAATGCTGTGGATGGACATGGAATGGGCAATGCCAGGTCTTGGGAAATGCATCATTAGAGGGAGGGCATATTCTAATTAGCAGATACTTGCAGGGAATTCTGGGCTGCAAACAGAAGTCCATCTGCTTTCTAGTCTAAGATCCTGGTGTGACAGAACCTTGCATCTTCTTCCATAGGAAAAATGTTTAGCTTGAGCTTCTGTAGTAGAATAAATATTTGCTTCCCCTTAAACTCATATGGAAACTAACCCCTAATGTTATGGTATTAGAAGAGTAAACCCCAGGAGAACATGTGAATTATAAGAATGTTGTGAGAAACACATCTTGGTTGTTTTGATGCCATCTGTTACTGCATCTTGAAAGTGCTATGAAAGACCCCAGCTTTCTGTATCTGATTGTCTTGAGCAATCCTCATTTTCTTGAAAGCCTCCAGATTTCTAAAAGTTGTACATGTTATTTTTACTGGAAGTTCCTCTTCAATAACCCATTCATCTCTCTGTATTTAAGTTAAACACATTTGACAGAGCATGACTCATGAGGCAGGCAGCACGGACTGCACTGTGAACGCATTTGGGAACCAAGGGGAGCTTATGTAGGACAAACAGCAAGAGAATAAGCATTTTGTTGTCTAGAGCTGGGACTCACAGTTCTCTCAATTGTGCTGCAAAAAGGCTGGAGCCTCAGATGCTTGGCAGAAGTCAAACACTGATTTCACCTATTTTGTAATTCTTCAGAAGCAAGTATAGGCACCAGTTTTGATTAGGTGGGTAAAATCTTACTTTATTGGCAACCATAGTTGAAAAGTAACACCTGTCAATTTTTGGCAAGCTTCACATCAAAATATTCAGAAACTATCATCAAGGAATCTGCACATGAATGCAAGCCATCTTCTGGTATACTTATATATCCTCCATTCCTACCTGCCTACAGAGTCTTTTATTCTGGAGAAGAAACTGTCCTGCCCTGGAAAAGCAAAGGATATGAGGACTGCATTGCAGGGTTCCAGATGGGAGAAGTGCCATCTCAGGGAGAATGGGCAACTTGTTATCCAGGTGGCAGCTGGTCCAGAAGGATGGCTTAGGAGGAGTTCTGGACTTAACTGATGCCCACAGGGGCTATGATGGAGGCCTGTAGCCTTTCAGGCTTACCTCCTTGGTAGATTCTGTTCAGATCGTATTACTTCTAAGTCATTGGTGACTCCTTCCTCCCAACTGAGTAGAACTAATTGCAAATTCTTGTTACCATAATGACACCGATTTGAGTCACACTTAGACAAACCTGGAGGTGAGATGGATAATATAAACCACAATTCTCATTACATGTCAGAAAATCTACCTTTGTATGGTGTGCACTTTGGTAAACTTAGGATATTCAAAGGGTAACATTATTGTCACTATATATAAAGGTAACATCATTGTCATTAATTTTATAACCCCTCTACTACTATCAGAAGTATATCCATACCCACTATCACCTACATCCCCAAATCCTTATTGCCCCACAAGACACTACGTAAATAAAGTGAACAAGAGCCTCTTGTTCTGGTCTTTTTTTACTTAGCTCATTTTTAAAACCTCACTAAGTAATTTATTAAAAATTCTTCCTGAAAGGAGAGCTGGAGAGATGGTTCAGTAGTTAGAGGTCTGGTGGATCTTTCAGAAGACCTGGGTTTTTATTCCCAGCACCCACATGGTTGCTCTCAACAGCCTGTAAATCTTTTTTCACGATATATGCCACCCTCTTCTGGCCTCTGTGGGAACAAAGCATGTAAGTGGTGATGGGAAATACATGCAGGCCAAATACCCATGAACATAAAATGAAAATTCAAAAAGTTTTAAAAAGCTGTTCCTAAAAGTGGATCAAGGTGGAGATGAAGTTACCTGGATCATAATTTTATCATCTTGCTTTGTAGAGTTAGTCCTATTGTTTTAATATTTTTTCTATGTCCTGGTAGTTATACATCATTTTTCATTTTTCTAGATAGTATAGATTATCACCTTTGCTTTTTGCTTTTTTTTTTTAAATTCTTGAGCTTTATTTATCTTCCTCTCTTCATTGTCTTAATGATGGAGGTTAGATTGTTTGTCTCATAGCTTGTACCTCTCCTTCTCTTCTCTTCTCTTCTCTTCTCTTCTCTTCTCTTCTCTTCTCTTCTCTTCTCTTCTCTTCTCTTCTTTTCTTCTTTTGATGATAAATGTATATGTAAGTTAATTCACTAAATTAGAAAAAAATTAAACAGCATTTGGCAGGGCTTTTACAATGAATAACTCTGTATACACGTTATAGATACAGTTTCTATAAAACACACTATCTACCAACTACTTACATTTAATTGTCCTGCTATTTCTAGTTTGTGTGAGATCAGTCTCAAATGACTTATTTTCCCTGCCTGTAGGGAGTGTGTCATCTCTTAACACCAGGGTCAGAGGCACTGGGTGAGCAAAACAAGATTTTAAGAATCTTATCAACTCTCTTTCTTCAGCACTTCAGCCAAGTGCTCTGAAATAGTTTTGGATCTAAGGCAGCAATGTAAGATGCCATGTAAAAGTCAAGTTTGCTCTTTGAAAGTGTTCCATGAATCCCCAAATATTGGCCCCCTTTCTAAGTGCATCTCTGAAGTTGAGGGACTAGCTACAGACTTAGGAAAACTCTTTGAAGAACAGCCCCCTAAATCCTTTAAAGTTATAATTGAAGCATGAGACAAAAGTTCAAATTACTTCTCATAAATAGAAATAATTCACCTTTTAAAAATAAAGTCACATTTAGTCACTTTATCAAAACAACTTAAAACTGGCATAGATACTGTACGTTGAACCAAAATTAAGGTCTCAACTCATGCATAGTTAGCCAGTGCACCAAATATTTTCAAAACTCTAGAAGAATGACATTTCTTTCTCTCTCTTAGAATTTTCCAGTTTGTCTGTAGCAAAACATTATTCTAAAGCCGGTCTCTGAACATTGTCATGGCCGATGACTGTCATCCAGCATTAAAGTAGCCTTTATCACTCTCGATGTCCAGTTCCTGGTCAGAATGCTCTGAGATCTCGGAGTCGGGGTCTTCCTGAGATGCCGGGAGGATGAACACTGAGAACTATACAAAGAGGCACCTTTCTTCTGTTTGCTTGGCAAGTCTTGGCCCTGGTCACAGGAAGTGTCCAAACTGTCCAACTCATCCTTTTTGTTTCTTTGAGGATTCCTTTGTTTCGGTCTTCTCCCTTAGCTCGGCAATTCTGAAACCAGGTTTTGACCTGTCTCTCCCTAAGCTGTAGCATCTTGGCCAGAAGCTTCTTCTCAGGTGGGGAGAGGTATTTCTGAGCCTAGAACTTTTTCTCCAGCTCAATGGTCTGGTCGTTGGAGAACCTCACTTGACCCTGGATAATTGTCCTATTTCTTAAAGGTCTCCCCAAAGAGACTTCAGTGTGGTGTACAGACAGTTTGCCTTTGCGTTTTCTCCCACAGAAGCTCCCATCCTTCCTCCAGCCCTCAGCAAGCAAGATACCCAGACAAGTAGTTTCTGTGCTCTGTCCTCCTGCAGCAAGCCCTGGACTCCCTCCCCGTCCCTGACCACTCCAAGGAAACCCAGCTCAGCATTAGAATGACAGGACCCATAAAACTCCCCCTTAATGGAGACAAATGCTAGAGCAAGACATCCTCCCTCTGAGTCTCAGAAACCAACATTCTTGGTGATAAAAGGCTGAACTCTCCAGGTGCTTGTCCTTAAAGAAATAAAGTCAAAGGAGATTAGAGTCCTGAGTTTAAATCATGGAGAAACGGTAATCAGAGGTCACAGACAGTTATGACCAGCGATAAAATTAGTCCCTGATAACCCCACAATAGACACCATTAACCTCCCTCCTAGTTTCAGTTCCATTCCACCATATGATTAGAGCCCTCCACTTCCCTTTTCTGTGAACATTTAGGGGATTCCTAACTATACTCTATATAAACCCAGTGCTTTCTGGACTCAGGAATCAATTACCAGCATTCACCCTGTCAGTGCGGGACATGTGATCAGAGTTCAAATTTGAAACAATAAAAGACTGTTTTGCAAGTTGCAGTGGACTTCACAATTCTTGGGCTCATCTGGGTTTTCCGTGGACTCATGGAATAACAGTGGCTAATTTTAAAAAGTGTGATCTTATGGGTTTTAGTAAGACAAAGGGAGCAGAATGACATGAAAATTCATGAAGCATTCCCCATTTAAAAATAAATCAACCTGATATTCCAGACCAGTTAACTGTGATAGACATTTAACCCAGGAGGTGATAAACGCATAATCACCAACGCGTATGGCACAGTCCTGGTTGTATAACTTGCTGTGTAACAGGACAGACAGTCAGGAAATCAAGTCACTGCATCAAGCGACAAGCTCACAGATGAACACCTGAGGAGTAATCAGGTTTAGGTAAGAGTTCACAGGTGTAAGTTTTTTTGTTGCCTCATATGTTGGGATGTTGTCATTTAATGTCACTTGGGAGTGCCTGAGATGAGGTCAGTAGCCTGTCAGAGATGACAGTGTTGGAAATGCAGAAGGAAGAGTGGGGTGAGAAACTACACCCTACCAAAGATGGGGAGGGTAGCCTGTTCTGGGGCACTGAGAGTAATGCATGAAACCCAGAGGAGAGAGGTCCCTAGAGAGCAGACAGTGTACATAGAACTCATATCTGAGAGCAAAATTTTATGTATAGTAAAAGCAGACTAATACTCTCAGTAAAAAAACGCTGATTCAGGAGCCCAGTATTCCTGGCTTTGCATCCTGAACTCTATGGATGAAGACTGTCTGAAGGTATGGGTGTTCCAGGAGAGACAAGGCTACTGTGTGGTGAAAGCCCTACTTAGCTCAGATGTCAGATCGTGACCCAAACAACATCTCCTCAATGAATTGTGATTCTGGCACTTTGCATATCTCTAAGCTTTAGACCTAGGTCATAGAAGGAGCTAACTCATTTGGGTTGGGATACAGAGAAGGAATCAGTTGATTAATAACGGATATGTGAAGCAGTGATTTTGTGTACACGTGACAGTGTTATTGACATAATGTATTCACACCATACAAGGTGCATTTAAATTAGCTTTGTTAAATCTTCCTCTTAACACTAGAGATATATTTCCTTTTGATCCTTAACCAGAAACATGGAACATGAGTCAGAGTCACTAATCCACACAGTGGTTTTCAGTTTCCACTTTCTGGTGGTTCTGGGTGTCCACTTGTTCTGGGTTCTTGGTTCTTGGTCCACACAGCAAGACAATACATACATTGTTGCAGCTCCCAGCTCAACTTATCACTCTTAACTGCTTGTGGTCATATTTTATCAATGACTTGACAGCATTCTGGCACAAGATGAAGGGAAACCTAACAGATTTTCCGGTAGTGAGTCATGAGAATCTTGTCATAGATTTAATCATGGCAGCTGAGGGTCCCACTTTAGGAAGCTTGGTTATTCTAGAGAGTGGGTCCCAAAAGTACCTGGCCAGGGTTTCTCATGACATTTTGGGGGAATTATCTTTTCATTCAATTATAAAGATTAAAAAAAAAATCCCTGAGTCCTTGGATCTTGGAATGGATATAATCAGATATTTTCCAGCCTTGGTTTTTAAATTTGATAAACCTCTATAGTTTCCTGGGTTTGGTGGACTGCTCTTTCACAGTAATAATTTTTGGAGTCTGGCAGGTGGATGAGACAAGTGAAGGAACCAACATTCTAGGTTCCAAATGTGAGTGCCAGATTATTAAATGGGGAGCTTGAGTCATATATTAGGATATTAGTTCTCAATATAAAAATTTAAAGATAAGAAAAAATAATTTGACAGAGGCTAAATAAAAGGTCATTGTTTCTGCAGAGCTCTTGAAAAAATCTCAAGGGAGCGTCAAGTGCTAAGTGGCCAAGAGCAGGGATTTATAAGCTGTGCATTCTGGGTCCTGGGACAAAGCAGTTTCTCCGTTGTAAGATGTGTGGCATTTCAGAGAAATGACTTTACAGGTTACTTACAGAATTGAGTGTCTATCTCTTAGGAGTTCCTCACATGAGAAGCTCTAGGGAAGTATTGAGCAGACAGTTAAATAAATCCATAATCTGACCAGCATTTCTCTGTTTCCCTTCCTTTTTCTAACTGCTTGCTATTCATTCCTGTTATTGTCTCATTTTCTAAATCATCAGCTCTGTGAGTCCTCTTGACTTACTTTGTTTTAACTTAATTTCCCCACCTGACCTCTCTCCTAGAGTTTTGTTGTGTCTGTACTTCTTGTACCATCATTCTTTACTTCTTTCCTGATTCTTAATTTTCAGTCTTTGTGTTACTGGTGTCTTGGAATGGTGAGTCCTTGCTGTAGGGTCTAGCCTGTGACTTGCAGGATGCTTAGGGATATCCCTAATTTCTACCCACAAAATGCGAACAATATCATAAGCACAAAATTATTTTCATTAATAATTTATATTAGCATACAAAGGTTTAAATTTAATTATGTAAAAATCAACAAAATCTTCCCCTCTTTCTTCTTCTCCCTGACACCTGCTCTTCTCCTCCCCATCATCTCCCTACTTTCCTCTCTATGTTCATGTTATTTCTCCTTTTGTTTCCCCCCATCCTACCAAGTCTTGTTCTTATTTCATGATCTCAATCTAACTTAATAGTCTAAACTTACCACAGTCCTTTCTTTTAAAAAGAGACACACAAACATTAAAAGTATCTTCACATTTGAGAGATGCAGATATTGCAGATATTGTCTTTCTGAATCTGTTCATTCCATTTCCCCTGCTTCTTCAACCCAAGTGAATATTAACGTGTCTGACAGAATTCTAAACTTTTCCTGGGGTAAAGCTATGATTTTTTTTTTTTATGCTGTGGATTATGTAGTGCTGAAATTGAGAATTAGAGGGGAGGGGCACATACCTGCCACCCGTGGAGGGACAGGGAACAATGACAGTGATACACCAGTGTGGTGGGATACAATCTTTATTCTAGTCAGAACCAAGGGTGGGCACACGCATTCCACAGGAAGGGTGGGAACAAGGGCAGTGAGCATCAGACAAGTAGAGAAGGGTGTCCAGGATCAGACAAGACAAGACTAGATGGGCTTTTCTTGACCCCTGGGATGCTGTTTTCTCCATACTGTCTTGTCTCAGCATCATGCTCCAGGTCAGCAGCAGCCCCCAGAGCTGTGGCCACAGCCTGAGCCCCCAGACTGCTGAGCACTGCCACGGTCACAGGAACTGGAGCTCCTTCGTCTGCATCTGTGGGACCTGCGCCTGTGGTGGCTCAGGCAGCAGCCTCCCTCAGAGCTGGGGACACTGCAGCCCCCAGAGCTTGTAGCACAGCAGGAAGAGGCTGCAGGCAGACACTGTGCTGGGCTCTTTGGGGGACACTTTGGGGAGCACTTTGGGGAGGGGCACTTGGGAGGAGGTTGGCACTGCTTCTGGCTCTGCTGGCAGGACATCTTGTCAGGAGTCAGTAGGCCTGGTTAAGGAAAGAAAACAACTGTTAGTAATCTACAGTGTAGTATCTTCATCTCTGGGATTTTCTTTCTACTGCTTCAAGAACTGGGGAAAGCTGATGTAAATGGAATTCACTGGATAGTACCAGGTACCTCCCCCTCTATTGGCTACTCACGCACTAGAAGTATAGGCTGAGTCTGTCTGCTAATCTGGCTTTTTGTATCTTTGAAGAATAACAAGCAGTTGCATGTGTTTGGGGAAAAAAGCAATCCGGAGAACCGGTGCTATAGGGTACATGTGAATTCCTGAATGGGAAGGGCATGAGGTGTAGGATGTGGATGCCGAGCCTGTGACTTTTATAGAGTGTAGAATTCTTGTCAACCACCTTCATTCTACCTGTTTAAATATTGACCTACTGTAAACTCATTGTTTTTAAGTTAAATGCTAGAAATTGACTTTTCCCCTATTGCAATTATATCTGGATTTCTATGGAAGGTTTTTATATTTTTCTCTCTACCACTGTGATCTTAATGTTCCCTTCCTACTTCTTCCAAGGCCCACCCCATGGATACTCACTAGATTCAAAGGAGACAGAAGTCCGTGTCTGAGGATGCTTTGACAGAGGAGGCCAGGGCAGGAGCGCTTTTATCCTGTGCACTTGGTGACGTCACCTGGTTATGCTTCAGCTTTCACACCCAGAGGAGGCGTTACCTAGACACATGCCCAGTGTTCCTGCCACCCTGGTACATCCAGACAGTCCAACTAAGGACTGAACCAGGAACCAGGAACCAGGATTGTTCATGTACATCCCAATGAGTCTCCAGGAAACTGCTCTTCCTTCCTTCCACCTCCCTCCCTTCTTTCCACCTCCTTTTCTTTTTTCCTCTTTTAGAGCCTTGGAAAATACTGTATCTTATTATTTTTTTGGCATGATTGTTAATGAATTCTACACACACACACACACACACACACACACACACACACACACAGAGTAACTCACAAAATCCAAATATTAAATCATAAAATATTGTTGTCCACAAATCCCCTGCTGCCCAAGGAACATGACCTTCAGATGTAATTTGTTGCTGTCCCCTGAGCTCTACCAGTGGGGCACAATGGAAGTGATGGGGGAGTGTGAAGCCTTGTATGGTGACAGTCCCTGGGTAACCTCATGGCTTCTAACAATGACGTGGACTTTCTGAACACAGAAGAACAGGATCAGGTTATCAACTTTAGATAGAATAATAATTGCATTACACTTATGAAGATGCCTTCTGCCTGATATTTGTAAATTCACGTAAGCTGAAATCTTACATGATGTGATATTATACTAGGGTAAAATGTATTTTGAGCTATAGTTAACAACTTTAGTAACTCACATACAATTTAAATATTTTGATTGTTAAAATATCACATTATAGATTTGCGTTTTCTTACAGAAAGAAATATTTATGGCTTAGAATGAACCCATAAAAAGCAGGTGATGGGTGATATACACAGTTACTTATATCTTATAATTAATTATATTGTGAATAAAAATCATCATAGTAAAGATGTCTCATTATTTATGGCTATTAAAACTTATATGATAATTTAAACAATTAGGTTTGGTTCATTTTATTCTAACATTAACTGATGCTAATGGGTTGTCTCCTTTCTGAGCCAAAAACTGTAGGAAGATGAGGAAAGCTGATGTGTATGGAATTCATTGGATTATACTGTTGCAACATTCAAATCTATTGAAAAAAAAAAACCAAAGACTTAGACTCAATTCAATAGATTAAATGAATTTATTCTTACTTATTGCAGGTGAACATCATCCTTATAGTGAAAGAACATGTCACGCTGAAAGAAGCTAAAGGGGGAGGGGCTATCAAGGTGGACACCAGAGCTGTACGTTACAATTGTCTCCAGAACACACAGCTGGGCAAGGAAATTGTTTTACTTCCCTCAGTTAGTTTTCTTTTTATTTTCTTTTCTTTTATTTTTTATTAGATATTTTCTTTATTTACATTTCAAATGTTAAACCCTTTCCTAGTTTCCCCTCCAAAAATCTCCTATCCTCTCCCTCATCCCCCTGCTCGCCAACTCACCCACTCCCATTCCTGGTCCTGGCATTCCCCTAAATTGGGGCATAGCACCTTCACAGAACCAAGGGCCTCTCCTGTGATTGATGACCGACTAGGCCATCCTCTGCTACAAATATAGCTAGAGCCACAAGTTCCACCATGTGTTTTCTTTGATTGGTGGTATAGTTTCAAGGAGCTCTGGGGGAGTATTGGTTAGTTCATATTGATGTTCCTTCTATGGGGCTTCAGTCCTGTTCAGCTCCCTGGGTATTTCTCTGGCTCCTTCATTGGGGACCTTGTGCTCTGTCCAATGGATGACTGTGAACACCCACTTTTATATTTGCCAGGCACTGGCAGAGCCTCACTGGAGACAGCTATATCAGGCTTCTGTCAGCAGGTTCTTGTTGGCATCTGCCTAGTGTCTGGGTTTGGTGGTTGATTATGTGGTGGATCCCCAAGTGGGGTAGTCTCTGGATGGTCATTCCTTCAGGCTCTGCTCCAAACTTTGTCTCTGTAACTCCTTCCATGGGTATTTTGTTCCCCATTCTAAGAAGGAACGAAGTATCCACACTTTGGTCTCTTTTCTTGAGTTTCATGTGTTTTGCAAATTTTATCTTGGGTATTCTAAATTTCTGAGCTAATATCCACTTATCAGTGAGTGCATATCATGTGTGTTCTTTTGTGATTGGGTTACTTCACTCAGGATGATAGCCTCCAGATCCATCCATTTGCCTAAGAATTTCATAAATTCATTGTTTTTAATAGCTGAGTAGTATTCCACTGTATAAATGTACCATATTTTCTGTATTCTTCTGTTGAGGGACATCTGGGTTCTTTCCAGCTTCTGGCTATTATAAATAAGGCTGCTATGAACATAGTGGAGCATATGTCCTTATTACAAGTCAGAACATCTTTGGCGTATATGCTCAGGAGAGGTATTTCTGGATCTTCTGGTATACTATGTCCAATTTTCTGAGGAACCACTAGACTGATTTTCAGAGTAATTGTACCAGCTTGCAATCCCACCAGCTATAAAGGTGGACACCAAAGCTGTACATTACAATTGTCTTCAGAACACACAGCTGGGCAAGAAAATTTTTTTACTCCCCTCAGTTTTCTTTCTAGTTGTTTATTAATAAAAAGACAGCTTCATCCCAATCCCACAGTGATAAGAAAAATTTACAAAATCAGAAAGCAAGTGGTTAAATACCTCAAGCAGGACACCTTTATACTAATTTTTTTGTCTTTACTATCTCTCAACATTTTTTTTTTTTAACTTTTATTAGATATTTTCTTCATTTACATTTCAAGTGTTATCCAGAAAGTTCCCTATATCCTCCCCCCTCCCGGCCCTGCTACCCTACCCACCCGCTCCCACCCCCTGGCCCCGGTGTTCCCCTGTATTGGGGCAAATAAGGTCTGCATAACCAAGGGGCCTCTCTTCCCACTGATGGCCAACTA
>CACVCL010022375.1:0-41962 GCA_902729485.2 Mus minutoides | reverse complement strand
AAAAAAAAAAAAAAAGTATCTGTATCATTGGCTGTATATTTCTGCCCAGTTCTGAACACGATTCTATTCAAGTACTACAATAAAGTGCTTCCTTTCAGCTAATGAGTTCAAAACTGAAAGTAATCTTGAGAGTTATATGAGTAAGTGCCCTTACTCATTCCCACTGAGGAGAGCTGTTCTCTGTGTCACAAAGGAGGCCAGGTGGAAGGAAAACGCCTATCTCCTCCATCTTCTATTCAGTATCAGCTCCAGGAAAGCCTGAGCACCTCCAAGTTTCACCCAGTCTGCTGCTGATTTGACATCATGATTACACACATAAAGTTATAACTTTGTTTATCAAACACCAGAGATTGCACAAGGATTGTAATTTTGAACTTGGTCTATTTGTGCCAAATTGCCTGAAAATAATAATTAGAGACAATTTAACATAATGAGTACAGTAGTTCCAGATAAATTACCCCTACAGAACATTAATTGTATTCATTAAACAAAAAGGGATAAAATTCTAAGGTCACAACTATTATAGGGTTGTTTTTAGACATCATCGTTAATTTCCTTCTCCTTGATAATTTAGGGAGAATAATGTCATTTAACCAGGAAAAGAGTAGCATTAGAATGTTAGTTTTAATTTAAAATTCTACTTAAATTCATTTGAATAAAAAAATTCCAGCTTTGTTTCTGATAATGTTTTAAGGGTTCATGTTTTAGAGGGTTTTATTTATCATGACTGTGGGTTAACAATCTCTTTAGTATCAAAATAGTAAAAGATTTTACAATTCAAGTTGGTTTACAGTTGCAGCACTTATGACTGTCAGAAATAGTGAACGACTACTAGCTTATTGAAATGTGTATATGCTTGTGTTTCTGTGTGTGTGCAAGCATGCATTTGAGGCACACACACTTGGGTGCATATACACATGCATGCATGCATATATATGCATATGGGGAGGTTTGAGGTTCATATGGCATTTCTTCCTCTCTCACTGAACCTGAAGCTCATCAATTAAATAGGATAGCTGACCAACATGTCCTAATCCTCCTGTCTCTATCTCCCAGCACTGGTTTAATGGTATGTGTTATAGCAGTAGGATTGCCTAAGGGTGATAGAAATCAATGAGAGGTCGCCCATGTTCACACAGCAAGCATCTTACTGACTAGGACATCTGGCAAGTGGCTTGTTTTAGATTCACAGGTGGCTTTCAGGCCTAGGACAGCAGGGCCTTAGTGTGCCTCTTTCTCCAACAGAGCCAGTTACACAATATGGATGCTGATGAATATCACTTAATGACCACAAGAACACTCCATTGGTCAGGAAGAAACAGATTGACAAACAAATGACATTGCATGACATTCACGGTGTTTCCTATACCTACAATCAAACTGCTCATAATAAAAGGGAATGAAAGGATTGATTTGTATGTAATGCTTCGAACAAACATGGTTAAGTGACTTCTGTGTCATTTGGTTTGATTTCAATCCTGGGTGAACCTCAAGACCTATGGTTGTGGATTTGGTCTAATGCTTGTATTATGTTAATTGGGTCCCCAAAATTGCATAAGAATCCACATGTCTGTACATAAATCCCTGGTTGGTTTTGATTGGTAAATAAAGTTGCAGGCGTCCAATAGAGAAATAGAGGCAGGACTTTGAGGAATCCTGGGCAAGGAATTGAGGAAGGAGCAGGAGGAGAGAGATGCTGTGTTTAAGGTATGTTAAAGCATAAGGCTATGTGTGTGTGTCTTTCACTCAGGAACCTAGAATATTAGGATAGATAACAAGAAAGGTGCCACCACCACTGGCAGGAAGATTTGAGTAGAGTTATTTGAGTTCAGCAACAAATTATGATTTGTTTAACAAACCTGCATTGGTTAATTGGAATCCTGGAAAAGATCTACTGAGCTGTCTTTGAAAGTCTACTTCAATTAATTTTTGTTAAGTAAAACCAATCATACCATACAGTATTATTTACT
Organism: Mus minutoides; assembly: GCA_902729485.2. Taxonomy (NCBI): domain Eukaryota; kingdom Metazoa; phylum Chordata; class Mammalia; order Rodentia; family Muridae; genus Mus; species Mus minutoides. The sequence goes on along the minus strand of CACVCL010022375.1, from coordinate 39,992 downwards.
AATTGGAATAACAATGGGTTGGAACTGTGTTCGTAATCAAGAAATGTTTTTGTTTTGATGTGAGTTTTCTGCCTTTAATTCCTAAAGACAAATTTTATCATTTTATCTCGTATCCCAGCTTACCTACATTAGAACTTGGTAATGAATAAATAAATACAAAATGTATATTTGTATTAAATTATACATGAATAATTTACATACTTATTCATATCATTTAATTATTCTGTTGTATACTTATTATTTAACTATTTTAAGATTTTATAACAAGATAGAATGGTATTCGAAATGACCAATTGAAAACAAGAGTGAGGATTGTCTACATGCAGATAATTATTTTTCTTTCTATCTTTCGTTTTTAAGAAGTTAAAAGTAAGTTAGCAGTGAAAATGTTTCTACAAAGTCAAAAGATTAGAAATTACACAATAAATGTGTTAACAACAAATGTGTCCTTTGATATGATCTAAAAGAGATGTCATGAGTTGTTGGTTTAAAATTAAACATGTCCAGGTTCACCCTCTGAATGTTCTACATCCAATATCTCCTCCCCTTTTTCTCCAAGAAGATGTAGCCACCCCCACCACACCACACATCCCCATTCCTTGGGTCCTCCAGTTTCTTGAGGGTTAGGTGAATTTTCTATGACGGAGTCTAGTAGACCTGGAAGTCCTCTGCTGTATATGTGTTGGGGGCCTCATATCAGCTGCTGTATGCTGCTTGGTTGGTGGCCCAGAGTCTGAGAGATCGCGGCGACCAGGTTATTTGAGACTACTGGTCTTCCTATGGAGTCACACTCCTCTTCAGCTTCTCCCAGCTTTTGCCTAATTCAACAACAGGGTCAACCACTTCTGTCCATTGGTTGGGTGCAAATATCTGCATCTGACTCTTTAAGCTGCTTATTGGGCCTTTCAGAGGGCAGTCATGACAGGTCCCTTTTGTGAGCTCTCCATAGCCTCAGTAATAGTGTCAGGCCTTGGGACCTCCAATTAAGCTAGATCCCAATATGGGCCTTCCACTGGACCTCCTTTTCCTCAGGCTCTTCTCTATTTTTGTCCCTGCAATTCTTTCAGACAGAAAGTCTGGACTATAAAAGAAAAAAGAAAAAGAAAAAGAAAAAAGTAAAAAAGAAAAAAAAAGATTAAAGAATAAATAAAAAATAATGGGAAAAGATGAATAGTCTGCTCCTGACAAGCTGGAAGAAGAAGCAAAGTAAGTTATCAGTGTGGATGCCATAGACCACTGTGCTGGACTTCTAGCTGCATGGAGACTGTAGTATATAGATGCCATAGACCACTGTGCTGGACTTCTAGCTGCATGGAGACTGTAGTATATAGATGCCATAGACCACTGTGCTGGACTTCTAGCTGCATGGAGACTGTAGTATATAGATGCCATAGACCACTGTGTCGGACTTCTAGTTGCATGGAGACTGTAGTATATAGATGCCATAGACCACTGTGCTGGACTTCTAGCTGCATGGAGACTGTAGTATATAGATGAGACTCTGCTACCACAAGGTGAGCTATGACTTAATCTTTCTCGTCTGTATTTATTATATGTGGAAAGACTAAATCAAACACATATGCAATACTCTTTGTAATTCTTAACACATGGATCTCTACCAGCACATTATCACTATTTTTTTCTTAACATTTATTTTGTCATTAGACATTTACATAGATCAACACTGAATATTGCCACAATGGAAAAAGCAAACAGGTTAGCCATCCTGCTTTCTATATCACTGGTACCTCTGTGTGCTTCATTTAATCCTTTTAAAAAGTTAGATAAACTCTCTACGTACTCTTCAAATTAATAAATAAAATTCAATATATCTTTAACTAAGCTTATCATTAAAGGGACATTGTACCAACCTCATGATACCACTGAAGTGAAAAAAAAAAAAAAGTCAATACATTGTTAGATGTGATAGAGAAAAAGTTTCATGATTTAAAAACAAATGCATTGCAAAGTTGAAGTCACATAAAAAAGATAGAAGATTGACTTTTATGGCTTATTTAATAGCACAATGTGAATTCAAAATGAAGCTGTTCTCCATCTCATAATGTTCATACCTGGTGCTGTAATAAATTCATTAAATTTCATGGACTATGGATATAGATGCTTCTCTAATTTTCTGTCATGCATTGCTAATGTTGTTTTATATAATTTACAGGTAATTTACATATCATTGAATAAAATTTATTTTGCTGAACATATTTTTTTTGGCTCTCATCCTTTGTGACTTACCTTGTTGGAATTTTTCTAATAAAATTTCATCTAAAAAGCAGCAAAAGAACATGAAAATGAATTCTATAATCCCTAGGGGGCCAAGAATCTAGCAATGCTCTTTTAATCTGATTATGAAATGATCATTTCAGTTAGTGTGATTTAAAATTTCAGAAATTATACTGAATATCATAGGATGATGGGATACATAGAAAAATAGATACTGTCTGCTAGTTCATATTTCCACATTAAAAAGTAAAAGAACATAAAGAAAGTACATCTTTCACATCTTCTGAACACTGAATGGACAGTGTATCATATTCTTAGGATTGCTTTAAATTAGAACATAACATTATACTCAAACAATTTTTGAATACTCCAACACTGGTGATTATATAAATGTGAGAATTCTGAGATTATTTTCATATGTTTGGATGTTTTTGTGTAGTACAATGACATATGCAAGAGATTATGTACCCCATGTATTATAAGGAGGTCATACTGCACGTTAGTGCCTTTAGTGGCACAGAAGTGGATGCTCACAGCCATCTATATGATGGAACACAGGGCCCCCAATGGAGAAGCTAGAGAAAGTACCTCAGGAGCTGAAGGGGTCTGCAACCCTATAGGTAGAACAACAACATGCACTAACCAGTACCCCCAGAGCTCATGTCTCTAGATGCATATGTAGCAGAAGATGGCCTAGTCAGCCATCATCAAGAAGAGAGGCCCCTTAGTATTGAAAACTTTATATGCCCCAATACAGGGGAGCACAAGGGCCAAGAAGTGGGAGTGGGTGGGTAGGGGAGAAGTGTGGGGGAGGGTACAGGGAACTTTTGGGAGAGCATTTGAAATGTAACATAAGAAAATATCTAATAAAAAGTCAAAAAATTGCATATATAAATCAATAATTCATATCTTGATTCTATCATATAGTTTAAACAAATAACTTTGAGAAACGTAACAGATTTACCAACAATGAGGGAGGCTGCATGCTCTGACTTAGGCCCTCTGCTATATGTTACAGTTGTATAGCTTGGTCTTCTTGTAGAACTCCTAACAGTGGAAGCAGAACCAGTCTGTGACACTTTTGCCAGCTTTTGAGATCCTTCTTCTCCTGCTTGGTTGCCTCATCCAGCCTTAATATGAGGTGAGGGGCCTAGTTTTAGTGCAACTTGATATGCCATGTTTGGTTGATAATGCTGGGGAGCAGGCCTTTTCTGAACTGAAATAGAGGAGTGGATGGGGTTTGGGGAGAAGGAAGGTGGAGGAAGGGACTAAGAGAGGAGCAGGGAAGGGAAACTATTTTCAGTACATAGTATATCCAGAGAAGATATAATAATATAATATAATATAATATATCCTCTCTCTATATAAAATATACACATAATATAGAATATAATATAAATAATATATACTGAGAAGAATAAATATTTTTTAAAAAGAAGTAACAAGTTTTATAAGTACTTTTATCTTGAATGTTTGATTATATATTGTAATAAAGCTACTACCATCCAAATCATGATGTTTGTTGTACTGTATCAAAGAGACATGGAAATACGTTGTACTTACTCAACCAAAACAGTTGAACTACGTGAAGAAAATAGAAGAAACCTTTGACTAAAGCGATTCCACGTCTGTCAACTTGTTTTAAACAGTTTCTGGAAAAGTTAATTTTATACAAAGGTCCTCAAATGGAATTGAATTAATTGTTCCTCTGGATACTGCACGAAATGTTTGCCAGGCTATTTATGTTTTCTTCTAGATGCTTACAATAAAAGATGATCAATTAAAACTTGGGCTAAACATTTACACTTGTCAAGGTTTACCTGATTTTTAACCATCCTAATAAAAAGAACATCTGCCTTGCTTTAATGTCATGTTCAATAAATATCTACCCAAAAGTACTGATTTTCTATCATCTAACACACAGTGAGGACTGATTAAGGCAATGTGTGAGCTGAAAGACAAAGCATGAGCAAGGTAAGCCGTGCAAGCTTACTCACCAAGGAAACTCCCAGATTCAATCTCACTCCATGTGCCGCACTCTTTATAAGTTAAAAAAAAAAAATTAATTCACAAATTGTTAACATATTGCTCTCTAAAAAGTGTGTCTGCATTACCAATATGAGAAGACCAAGAAAAAAATACAAGAAAAATTCCATCTCTATAGGAATAAATCAATGTTAAAATAAAAGATGAGATATCCTATTTGTCATCCTTGGTTTACTGGCTCTATTTCACACTCTTTATTTCCTATTTAAGAGTTTATTCGAAGATGGCAGAGAATGCACGGAGATGATTCAGCATAACTTTAGCATGGATGTCCTTAGTTTGAAAATAATCGCTGTTATTTTCCATAGCTGGCCAGCTGTCCTCATCAGGGTAACAACATTCAAAGAAAGGATTTTCAGGACAACAATCATAAAAAGCAGTGTAGATAAGGTAGGTTTACGTGTATCTGGGATGGCAGAATGGAATTAGGTCATTCCCATTGAATACGTGATGACAAGAGAAGAGGAGAGGAGCCTCAGAGCCAATGATGACTCAACTCCAGTGATGACAATTCATTATTATAGGCTGCTTTATGGTTCACTGGGAGCTTTAAAGATATAAAAACAGGAAATGGAACACACATGCCATAGAAGGATTTATTTAAGATGGATGGCAGATACTATTAAAGTCTGAGTTTCCTTCCGGAGAAGTGCATAAAAGTTCAGTGAATGGTTACTTGTAGTAGTATTTTTATAAAATCTTTCCCGGCTAATTCCACTTCCTACTTCTGCAATATATAAAGTCATGATTTCTCTCCTTGCTGTAATTCTTCATGATCTAGCTAGTAATTCTTACAACTGAATGCTACAGAATCCTTCACTGTCCAACTAAGCCCCCAGCTATATGTGAGAGCTGAAATATCAAGAACAGACCCTGAATTCTTTCTGGACAAATATGAAGAGAAGAAATATGAAATAGTTATTTTATATAATTATAAAAATTTTTAAAAAGAGTCAATACTTTCATTATTTAAAAGAATTAACGTTTTAACCGAAATACAATTATATCACTTTTCTTTCTCTTTCTTCTCTCTAGGTCCTTCCAGCTACTATTCTCCCTCAACTCCCTCCTATGTCTCCCATTCTTAACTTGATAGTTTCTTTTTCTTTGATCATGGTTGCATAATGTGTGTGTGTGTGTGTGTGTGTGTGTGTGTATGGGTATTTACAAATAAATAAAAACTACCTGATGAACCCAGTATTGCTTTTGTGTGTATATGGTTTGGAGACTGATCACTCTGTATTTGACAACCAACAAGCAAGCTCATCCCAGGAAAAGGCTAATAATCCTTTTCAGAGCAGCCATTCATTGCTGCAGTTCTTTTGGTTGAGGTGGTAGGGATGGTATTCCACAGAGATTTTCCCTTCCACAATAATGTGTCCATTTAATCTCATCATTCTTAATAATAGCATCCAGACTCAATGTTTCCTAAAATTATGTCAGTTACTTATAGTGGAAATATTAAGTAATATTCTTAGTTTATTTAGGAAATGTCCATGCATATATTATTTTAATCCAAGGTCAAAAATAGCAGCAGATGATAAGTCTCTAAATCAATTTTCTTAATCATTTATTTATTTATTTATTTATTTATTTATTTATTTATTTAAAACTCCAGATTTTATTCCCCTCCAAGTCCACCCTCTGACTGCTCCACATCACATACCTCCTCCCAGGCCCCCTGTCTCCATGAAGATGTCCCCACCCCCACCCCACCACACTAGATCTCAAAACTCCCTGGGGCTTCCAGTCTCTTGAGGGTTAGGTGCATCATCTCTGACTAAACCAGTCCTCTGCTGTATATGTGTTGGGGGCCTCATATCAGCTGATGTATGCTGCCAGGGTGGTGTTTCAGTGTCCGAGAGACAGATAGGCTGTTAATCATCAATGTAGTTGTAATGTTAGAGGATTTCATCTAGAGTCTGAATCAATGCTCCTTTGTAAAACTGATATATTTGTTGTGAAAAAACACAATTTTTTATATTGTGTCTTGATAGTACTCATCCCTCTGCTACAGATCCTCCCACGTCCTCCCTTCCATACACACTCAACCATGCATTCACATTTTTTAAGCCCATCAGGTCCCATTAGGACTGCTGATACACTGTTGGGTACCAATACACTGGAAAATGTTAGCTCTATCTGGGGCCACGCCTTTAAAGAAAGCTAACTCTCCTGGTCCTTACCATTAGTTATCAACATATTTTGTGTAGTAGTGAGATTTTAATTTCTGCCTTTCCTCTCCATACTGGTGTTATTGGCTGGCTTGACTTTGTACAAATCTTATGCAAACCATAACAACTAATGTGGGTTTGTATATACTGCCCTATTTTGTCCAGAAAATACTTTTTTTCTTGGTAGTCATCTAGCACCTCTGGCTCCTACATTCTTCTTTAAGTGTTTTTAAAACTACATAGAAATGATAAAGGACTAAAGGACATATGTAAAGGACTAAAGAAAGCAGGTAAAAATACTAAATAATCTACAGATGCTGGGACTGTCTTCAGATGCTGACTGATAAACCTAGACCAGTATCTTCTCACACATCCAGTAGCTGCTCACATGATTATGCACATCTGCAGGCTGTTAATCATCAATGTAGTTGTAATGTTAGAGAATTTTATCTAGAGTCTGAATCAATGCTCCTTTGTAAGATTGATATATTTGTTGTGAATATAGGAACACGGCCAATGTTACTATTTGTGTGCCTTTTATAGCAAGTCAGATGGTAGACCATAAACACTGAGTGTCTTGAAAATCCATAATTAAAGTGTATTTCATCAGCAGTCCTTATGATTCAATGACAATGTCTATTTTTCACTAATAATGAGATGGAAGTACAGGAAGATTGAGTAGAACATTCTCCAGAGAAATATTTGTAGAAGATTAGATAGACTTGAAAGAAGTAGTTGACTTATAAGATAGTATCGCAACATAGACCTCAGTATAGGTATTAGTGCTGATAGCTGAGATAGCACTCCAGGGGTGTCAGCCCTTAAAGTCAGCCTTTCTATTTTATCATGGAATATTTCTAAAAGCAATCTGCTTCCAGCAAATGAAGAATGAATGTAGATAATCATTTCTTCAGCAAAGGCTCATTCTTGGAGGACACAGCTAAGAACCATTAATCACCAAAATGTCTACCATCTAATAATGATAGTGGTGGTGGTGATAATGCTGATGATGATGTTGATGATGATGATGTTGGTGATGATGATAGTGTCATTGCTAAGGAGTCAGGTAATATATCGACTGTTTCATAGCATTAGCAATTCGTAACAATAGTTCTGTTTTCCTATTTCATAATCACATTTACCTTTTATCTGCTTAAAAGAGTTTTCCGGGTTTGGTGATAATCAGTCACCAAACCTAGACACTATTGCATATGCCAGCAAGATTTTTCTGAAAAGACCCTGATATGGTTGTCTCTTTTGAGACTATACCAGTGCCTGGCAAGTACAGAAGTGGATGCACACAAGGTCACCAATGAAGGAGCTAGAGAACGTACCCAAGGAGCTGAAGGGGTCTACAATCCTATAGGTGGAACAACAATATGAACTAACCAGTATCCCCAGAGCGCATGTCTCTAGATGCATATGTAGCAGAAGATGGCCTAATCGGCCATCATCAAGAAGAGAGGCCCCTTGGTCTTGCAAACTTTATATGCCCCAGTAAAGGGGAACGCCAGGGCCAAGAAGTGGGAGTGGGTGGGTAAGGGAGCAGGTGGGGGGGTACAGGGAACTTTCGGGATAGCATTTGAAATGTAAATAAAGAAAATATATAATAAAAAAAGTTTTCCACACTTCAGTGCTGATTTCCTTCCCAGCTTTTAAAATTATCCTTTAATTTCAAGTTTACTTGAGAGAACTCCAAGCAATCTATTTCTTGTCTATAGTTTATAATCAACTCTTCCTGTGTCTCTCTTTCCATAGATTCAAAAATATTTATCTCCCTGTTAAAAACAAAAATTCCTGATTTCAGTTGTGTCAATCCAGGGAATTCAATTAGATTTATTTCAGATAAGAAAAGCTGAAGCCTGTCAGAGGAAAATGAACACTAAAACGGAAAACACTCTTTTGGGATTGGCACATTTATTTGTCCTCCGTTCTTCTATACAATTAATATAAATTTTATTTTATGTGTATAAATATTATACTTTACTGAGTACCACTTGTGTGTCTGGTGCTTATGCAATCCAAAGGAGGATTTGGGGTACCCTAGAACTTCAGTTGCAGATTATTATGTAGGAAGTGGGGATCAAACTGAGATTTTCTGGACTAATAGTCAGTGCTCTCAACTATTGAGTCAGTTCTCAAATCCCTAATTTGTTAATATATGTGCAATAATCATTTATTTTTTCCTATAATCCCTGCCCAGATGTACTGACCGACATTTTCTGGACAAAATCTCTGAACTAAGAGAAACGGGCTGATTTCCTGAATTCTACTACTTTCTATTAATCACTTGCTGTTCTTAATCTGGGATCCTTTGGCATGAGGACTAGAATTCTTGGAACTTTTCCAATGACAGGGAGGCTCTCTTGTGTCTCTCAAAAATATTCATATGCATCTTATAGCATTCTTGCTGATTTTTGAAATATGTTTCTTTAGTAACTTTATAACTGAGTGTCTTAGTTAGGGTTTTGCTGTTGTGAACAGACACCATGACCAAGCCAACTCTTATAAGACAATATGTAATTGGGGCTGGCTTATAGGTTCAGAGGTTCAGTCAAGTATCATCAAGGTGAGAACATGGCAGCATCGAGTAGAGGAGCTGAGAGTTCTATGTCTTCATCTGAAAAGTACAAGGAGAATATTCCTTTCTAGGCAGCTAGGGCTAGGGTATTGAAGCCCACAGATACAGTGACACACCTACTCCAACAAGGCCACATGTCCTACTAGTGCCACTCCTTGACCTACGCATGTATAAACCATGACACTGAGTAGATATATCAGGAAAAAGATTCCTCACTTTTGGTTATATCTGTAATTGATGTTAGTTTCTACATTTATTTTGTACCACTCATACTTCTCCTCACACTGGTGGAACATAAGATGCACCCACTTCTAGTCTGAATTCTGGATGCATGGGTGCATACCATGTTAACATCTACTTTTTAACACTTCCAAATGATCCTTTTATCTCTAAATATATAATAGATTTTGGGGGGGGAGGGGCTGGGAAGTCTGTCTCCATTTTCCCAAAGAAAACATGTGAGAATGTGGCAGTTTTAAAAAATACAAGTCAATAATATTTTATTGATAGTTTTAAAAATTGTCTTTTAATATAACTGGTAGTCAATACCTAAACATTATTTCTTCTCCCTATGAGTTGTTTATAATAATATCTTGACACCAGAATCTGGATACATTTTAAATATCTATGTCATCCCTGAATTCCGGTTTTTATGGACCTTATTTATTAACCAGACAGTGAATACTCTTGATTTACAACTGTCATTTTTTCTGTATTATAAAATCTTGACCATGAGATACTTTACATTTCCGAAAGATATTTTTAAGTTGTTTTCTATTTTTAAATGTTTGCAGATTTTAAATACTATTTAAATTACACTTTTGGAAATTAATTTTTGCAATGTATTTTTAACATAATAATTTGATTTTCAGTGCCAAGAAGTGAGGCAAGTACCAACCTAAATATTTGTGTTCAGGCTTAGGACTCCAAAACAAATTCACAAGTTTCTTGGCTACCCACACACTGTATTGCAGTCCTCTTCTGGACTGTAATACAAATTGAGCAGTATGCATATAATCTCCAAACAAGGTGAGCTAAAATAATATTTAAGATGTAAATTGGATATCTGTAGGTGCTCAGAGATAAATAAACTAGAAAGTTCTGTTGTGCTAAGTGATGTGATTTTTATACAGGGTCAGTGTCTGAGTTCATGTTTCAGCTTCAAACTCTATAGACAATGACAAACAAAGGATTTATTCTCTACAGTTCTTGGCACTAAAAATAGTCCAAGATTGAGGCATCAATACAGATTCTATCTGTTGAGGACCCTCTACCTGGTATGCAAGTGACCCCTTCTCAGTGTATCCTTGCAGAGTGGAAACAGGTATTCACTCTATTGTACCCCTTGTTATGATCAACAATCCAACCACTCAGTGCTTCACTCTTGGGAGAGATTACACCCTAAACGTCACACTTGCAAACACACTCAGAGTATAGTTGAGTTTCAGCTTATGAATGAGGGGCAAGGGCACACATAAATTCTATCTGTAGGTGTTGAATATATCAAAATGATGATTACTGAGTAATCTGAGAAAATTGAGCAAGAGTACTGTAAACACAGGTAAACATTTCCCAAGACCCCAGGTATGTACTTTATTAAGAAGGTACACAGTATAGAGTTTTAGTAGAACAAGCTTGGATGAAGTAACAAGGCACACATGTTCAATATTTACATGAGTGGGTTCCACTGTGAGATGTTCTCACAGGACTCAACAAAACTGCCTGGGATTGTTCGGAGTGTCATCTGCCTGGGTTCCACTTATACCAGAATGAAGAAATAAGGAAATCAGCCCATTTCCTCTGGAGCTTCACTGTTCACTGGGCTGAAGCAATGAAGGCTGTCTATTCAAATCTTAGAATAATCCAGGAAATCGATATCGTTGGCTAGAGCAATATCAACAGTGGTAATGTTCTGAACATTGACCTGAGAAGACTGATAAATTTAGAAAGGTGAAAAATAAGAGAGGAAGAAAATGAAAACTTAAGTGAGAGGCAGTAATTAGATGACAATAAAAGGATAGAGTCTGCTAAAGTAGAAAGAGGGGGTGGTGAGGAGAAGAGAGGTAAGGCAGATAGCAGAAGTTTAGATCTAGACACATTTTAGTCAAGATTCTTTTTTGAAAGATTTATATTATTTTGAATTATGTGTATGGGAGATAGGTGTGTGAGTATGTATGTGGGAACCTATAAAGTACAGGAAAGGGTGTCAGATCTCCTAGAACTGAATGTTACAGGTGTGACCCACACAGATGTGAGCCACCTGATATAAATGCTGGTAATTGAACTCAGATCCTCTAGAAGAGCAGCAGCAAGGACTCTGAACTGATGAGGCTTCTCTTCAACCTCTCAGCTTATATTTCTTGATTAATGCTCAATAGATGATGGATTATAAGTAATCAAGCACTTGGTTTTGTGAAAGAAGGTGAAGTTTAGAGAAGTTGGGAACCTGGGAGAACAGTTCAGAGTGTAAAGAATTTTGTTTTACAGGTACCAGAATGTGATTTAGATCCCTAGGGCCCAAGTAAACTCCAAGTGACAATAACATACTTACAACACCAGCACAGGAAACGCCAATGAAGGCAGATTGCAAATCTACCCTAAGTAGTGAAGCTTGGGTCATGAATTACCATATAATGACTCTGACTCCCAAGAAACTATGAAGAACTATAGACAAAGACACACCTACACTTTGGAAGGGGGTGAGGTTTAAAACTCAAGGAGGTATAAATTAAAGACAAATTGGGAAGTAGCATGTATAGGGCACGCAATTTTGTGTGATTTAAATTACACCACCTCTGAAATAAGAGTAAGATGTCAGTAAAACAATTTGAATTAAGATACAGAAAAGAATAATAAAGACAAGTTCTGGTTGCTTTGGAAGAAGAAAGAGAGTAGCCAGCTTTATTCCTGTAGGCAAAGGCCAAGTTGCTATGAACACCTTTAACTTACCATGAAACTTAGACTTTCAAACACATATGAAGCTAACTTACTTTATCCTTCTAAAAAATTATTTCAAAATATTCTTATGCATTCCCTTCTCAATGAAGATTTCTGAAACAGTCTTTTACAAAATGGAGTATTCATTTGGCATAATTTTTAACTCCTAGATAAAATAGTTGCTTCCCCACCAATGTACATGTAAATTTCTAATTTCAGCATCTTTCATAAAAATTGCAACAGAATAATTTATATTAAATACTCAGAGATTTATGGAAAACACACATTTTAATTATCATGAATTTTCCCTTTGATAACTTATAGGCAAATGAAAAGTCTAATAATCTTCAAGGACTGTTAGGCAGAACACATGCATGTCACTGAATTCAGAAATCAAATTTTGGCAAATTTATGTCCAAATTAGAAAATGCATCTCATTTCAGAATATCGAAAATCAAGGAAGTTCCATTTTTATAAGAAAGCTCTGACCTCCACTGAATGTAATCTAGCACACCAAGAGAATCCTTTTGTGACAAAAAAAAAAAATCTCCCCTTTATTTTCTTGATCCTGTGAATGTTTAAAGATCGATGGCTATCATGTTCCTGCAAGCATTCTGCGGTCCCATCACTCTTTCCTTTGCAGACTAAACATTCCAGTTTTTTTCTAAACATTCCTTATGTGACACTGTGTCTCGCACTTTTACTATCTTGGTTGCCCTGTGTATTAGCTCCAATTTGTCAATGTCTCTCTGAAAGAATGGCAAACTGAAACCAAATGCAGACTCCAAAAACACTTCAGATCATTGGACACTGGAGGGAAATTTTTCACTCTAGTATTAACACAATTAAAACTGGTAAAAAGTGGGCTAAGATTACAATTACTACAACTTCTAATTGAGTTTCTTCATTGTGTCACTGTGGACTAGTAAAATAAGCATCATTCATGAAAAAATTTTCATTTTTTAGACAGAGGTGACAGAATGAACCTTTCTACCCATTATGTATCTCTCTTTATTTCTTTATTATATTGTGATGTTTAATAACATTGATAATTCAACTAAAATTCTGTAAGTTGAAAATATAAAAAGAATTGTAAGTATACATAAGTAGAATATCAAATTACTTGAAAAAAATCATTCTTAAATTTATAAAACCAAAAGCTAATTGAGAAGTTATTTCTTTAAAAGATCAAAAGCTTTAGAAGTAATAAGATGTGAAGCTCATAGTTTGGGTGCAAAAGTAGAATTCAAATGCAAAAGTCTTTCAGATAAAGAGTACTGAAGTAAAAAGAACAAGAAAGAACTTCTAAAACCCACCTCAAGCAGGAAGAAGGGCATCAAGTGAAGGATGGGGTTCCCATCATACAGTCACATCTCTGACCCATAATTGTTCCTGTCTGAAAGAATTACAGGGATGGAAATGGAGAGGAGCCTGAGCAAAAGAAGGTCCAGCAACAGGCCCAAAGTGAGATCCAGCTCAAGGGGAGGTACCAAGGCCTCACACTATTACTGAGGCTATGGAGTGCTCACAAAAAGGAAACTATCATGACTGCCCTCTGAAAGACCCAACAAGCAGCTGAAAGAGTCAGATGCAGTTATTTGCACCCAACCAATGGACAGAAGCAGCTGAACTCTGTTGTTGAATTTGGGAAGGCTGAAAGAAGCTGAGGAGAAGGGTGATCCTATAGGAAGACCAGCAAACTCAATTAATCTGGACACCCCCCCCCCCCGAGATCTCTCAAACACTGGACCACCACCCAGGCAGCATACAACAGCTGATATGAGCCCCCCCAACACACATACAGAAGAGGACTGCAGGGTCTGTGTTCATTGTGAGATGACGCACCTAACCCTCAAGAGACTGGAGGCCCCAGGAAGTTTAGAAGTCAGGTGGGTGGAGAGTGGGTGATGGGGACATCCACATAGAGACAGGGTGGTGGAGAGGAGGTATGGGATGTGGAGCAGACGGGATGGGGTCAGGAATGGAATATGAAGTGTAAAAAAATAAATACAGAAGAAAAAAAAAAACTCTGCTAAGAAAATTGATTGGACATCCACATAAAACAATCTATTTAAATTGAGAAATCTAATTAGGCATAGTGGCATAAATTCTAAATGCATCATTTTGGGAGGCAGAGGCAGGAGAATGTCTGTAAGCTGAAAGCCAGCCTGACCTACATAGTGAATCCCAGACAAAGTTACATAGTGAGATTCTGTCTCATTAGATGGATAGATAGATAGATAGATAGATAGATAGATAGATAGATAGATGATAGATAGATAGATAGATAGATAGATAGATATTTAGACCGAGCAATATATCTGAAGCAGATTTGTTATAAAATAAGATACACAAAAAAAAGAAGCCAGTCAACTGATGTCCCATTGTTATTCAGCAGAGAATTGAAATCCATGGAACTGCATGATACAACTACATCTTCAGAAGAATGGCTAAAGCTAAGTAAATCAAAATTACAAATAAGTACTGTCAAAAATGTAGAGAAATTGATCTGGGGAAAAAAAGGAAAAATAAAGGAACTTTAGTTAGGGGATGGCAGAAAAGGAGAGAAGAAGATAAAAGAAGAATAAAGATATGTGAAAAAGTAATCAGGGATCATACTACAACTATCTATAGAAAGAAAGAAAGAAGGAAAGAAAGAAGGAAAAAAAGAAAGAAGGAAAGAAAGAAAGAAAGAAAGAAAGAAAGAAAGAAAGAAAGAAAGAAAGAAAGAGTACTATAGTGCAAATAACTATTTTTTTTCTTGCTGGACTGACAATGTTCCACCAAAGCCATACACCATCTAACAAAAACTCAACACTAACCACGAAAAGCCCACTTTTGAGTTGTTTGTCAGGGTTGTGCAAGAGATTGGCAAACATTATGGGCTATCACCATTGCTCTTGGTTGTCCCCTTAAAAATGGAAAATACATTGCTATTGCTGAAGAGACAATGTATTTCAAGCACAGGGTCCAGAATACCCTTTGCTGTATCTAATCTGAATATCTCCTCTTTGAGGACTATTTTTCATAATATCAGAAAGGACATGTAAGCATCCAAAGAATAACCAATACTACCCAATTATAACACCTAAGAAACACATCAATGACCAGTAGAGCCTTATAACCCTAACCCTAAGGGTGCAGCAGTGGTATACATACCTTGGTGGTAACCATAAGCTCTCTATTTAAACTTCAGACCTGCTCACCATGAGGAAAATCTTTCCTGGTACTAGAAAACCTTGCCAACTACCTAAGACTAGTGATATCATGTACCTTGGAGGAAAACCAACACCTGATATTTAACTGAGTCAGCGTACTCCCCAAGTGCATTCTAAATATCTGTTTCTACATAAATAAATGTAGTTCTCAGTTCTTGTCAAGAAAAACTGTTATTGCAATAGACAAAGACCATCAAGTAAAAATGCAGAGTTGTGTAGCTCTTCTTCAATGCATACATCTACAATAAAGCCGTTGAACCTAAAGCTCAGAAACCATTGTGGAAGAGAGGGCAGAAAGATTATAAGAGCCAAAAGTTTGCTGTGAGATTGTATCTCATGGAAATGTAAGAGAAACCATATCTATGAAGTCTCACCAGTATGGCTGCCTTAACATGATCTGAACAAGAACAATACCAATCCAATAGATATGTTAATGTGTACATGAGGAAAACTCTGGAGTTCTAACCCTAAGCAAAGAATGACAGGAAAGTTAAGGATGATGAGAGTGAGTAATATAGTATTCCTCAGAGAAGAGCAAACCCATTGATTGGCTATCCAAAAACAATAAGGTCAGCCTTGAAAACACATACAAAAATGTAGAATCGTATTGAGTGAGAAGGTTGTATTAATATATTAGAGATGTACACACAAGTGAGTACAAACACACACAAGCATGCTTATCTAACAAAAGCTGAAGAAATGAGGCCATGATTTGAAAGAGATCAAGGTGGATGTATGGAAGGAGGAAGGGTAGAAGATAACTGATGTAATTATAATCTCAAAAAGAATTATTTAAAATGAGGAGAGTCTTGAAGACATACTGGTGATGGGTTCGCAGTATGCCATAAACACTGCAAGCAACACTGTAATCTTATGTCCATGTAGGAATCTGATCATTGTGCAAGGCAAAGCTTTCTAAGCCTTCCAAAAGGAGGCTGCTCATTCTTCACAACTGATTTAAGACACATCTATACTAAAACTTATACATAATCATGTATGAGAATTTTATACAGTCATCGAAACTGGAAGCAGTAGAGTCATTTTTCAAAAGATGAATTTGTTAAAAGCAAACAAACATTAAGACATACAGACCAGTAAAAGCTTTTCTAATTTCTAAAATTGTGCTATTGTTGCCGTTGTTTCTAGTCAGGGTTTCACTCTGCTACTCAGTATATCCTGATTACTCTGTGACCTAGGCTGTCCTAAAACTTGCTATAATCCTCCTGGCTCTGTGCTTTCAGTGCAGAGGTTATTCATGGTCAGGAGAAAGAACTTGGTATACAATATATGGAAATTCTTGTACAATTTTATTTTCCTGTAATTTAAAGCTTTTCTGAAGTAGAAACTTGATTCAAAGATCTCTATGTGAGTACTCATTGCAGCTTTATTCATTAACGTCCAACTGAAAACAACTCAAATATCCTACAACTGGCAAGTGGCTGAGCAGGGGCACATGCAAACAATGGAATGCTATTCACCCACACAAGAGGAACAATCTACACACATTACAACATGCCTGGTCTCAAAGCATTATCTAGGTACAAGGACAATTCCTCAAAAGGCAAGTTATGATATTAAGTCACCTTACATCCTGTGCTTGAAAGACAAAAACTTCAGTAACAGAAAATAGGTCACTCATTAACAGGATTTGCAGTTAAGAAATGATTAACTATAAAGCAGTAGAAATAAGGTATCTTTCTCAGATGGCTAAAATGGTCTGAACCTTGAGCATGACAATATTTACATAGCTTTACATACATGTATAATCTCATAGAGCTGAACTTCAGAAACAGAACATTTTGTTATACAGAACGCCTCAGAGCTTTAAAGAAAAAAAAAAAAAAAAGATGACTGTCAATCATGTGGTGGTGCATGCCTGTAACCATAATTTGAATATAGAGAAGGCTGAGGCAAAGGATTGCTTGGAGCCACCCTAGACAAGATAGTTTCGAAATTGCATGGGACACAGTGTGAGACCATCTCTTAAAGAAAGAAAGAAAGAAAGAAAGAAAGAAAGAAAGAAAGAAAGAAAGAAAGAAAGAAAGAAAGAAGCAAAGAAAGAAAGAAACAAAGAAAGAAAGAAACAAAGAAAACAATGACTGCCAGGTTAACAACATAACAGATAGTTTCTAAATAAAAGAGAAAGACAATGAGAGTAAAAGAACTTTCCACTGTAGGGTAATTTTTTTTTTTTTTTTTGCTATCTTAGGCTTTTAGGACTGCTATCACAAAAGACAATGTACAAGAGTACCTTAAAAGCTAGAAATGTATTATCTTATACCTCTTATGCTAGGAGTCCAATGGTGAATGTCTACAGGATTCATTACTTTTTCTCAAAACTATGAAGTCTTAGACTATAAATTCTTCTCACCTAGTTCCCACTCTTGAAATTCATTGATTTGTAGATGGATATATTTTGGTTTTATTCTGTTATCTTCCTGGCACAAATCTGCCTCTCTAACAAATTTTCATTTTGTAAGACTATAAGGACAAAAGCATATTAAACATTTCAATGATGTCATGTTAACTTATTTACACCAAAGACCTTATCTCCAAATCAGGACACAGTCATTGGAAAAAAGAAAGAGGGAAGCAAAAAAGAGAAGGAAAAAAAAGAACAAAATAAACGATGCAACTCTCCCACACATGCTGCTAATGATGTGTTCCTGTTTGTTACTCTACTGACTAAATATTTCCATCATAGCTAGGGTCAACATCTTTAACACACAAGCCTTTGGGAGACTTCACATGTTAAAAAGATGAGTCTCCCCCAACCCCCATCTTTCCTAATGCAAAATACATTTAGTCTATCCTAGTGATGGTCTAAGATTTCCCAAAGTTTAAACTTTGAAACTGCAAGTGCATCTTCACCTGCAACTCAATACACACTTTTTACAATATGCTTCCGTGGTGGATAGATTTATATCAACTTGAATCAAGCTAAAGTTATCTGAGAGAAAGGAGCTACACTAAGACCAACAATAAGTGGGACCTCATGAAACTGAAACAGTTCTGCGCAGCAATATATATGATCAATCAGAAAACATAGCAGCCTAATAATATCCAAAATATACAAAGAACTCAAAAATTAGATAGCCACAGATCAACTAGCCCTATTAAAAAATGATGTACATGTCTAAACTGAGAATTCTTAAAGAAGAAACTCAAAAGGCATAGAAACACATAAATAAATGTATAATGTCCTTAGCCATCAGAAATAGTAATCAAAAAAATACTTTGAGATTTGACCTTACACCTATCAGAATGGCTAAGATCAATAAAACACATGACAACGTGTGTTTGGGAGGATGTGGAGTATAGAGAACACTCATCCATTGCTGGTGGGGTTTTAAACATGTACAACTACTACAGAAATCAAGGTGGCAGTTCCTTTGATAGATGAGAATCAACTTACCTCAAGATCCAGCTATACCACAGGTAGACATAAATCCAAAGGACACTCAATCCTACAAAATGACACTTGCCCATGTTTGTTGCAGCTCTATTCATATTAGGCAGGAATCAGAAACAACATAAGTATCTGTGTAAAGATGAATAGATAAGAAAAGTGTGGCAGAACTCAAAAAGCTCAACAAGCTGAAGTGCCCAAGTGAGGACACCTCAGTCCCACTTGGGAGAGAGAAGAAAGCAATCACAAGTTGGGAGGGAGGGAGGGAGGGAGGGAGGGAGAGAGAGAGGGAGGGAGGGGGAGGGAAAGTGATAGGGCTGGGGGGGAAATGGGGAGGAGGAGAACATGATCTGGTATTGAGTGAGGGAAAATGACTGAAACCCTGAGAGCCAGCAGAAAGAAAGTAAACAGGCAACCTCAGGAAGTAGGAGGTTGGGGGACCCCCATAATACACCAGAGACCTGGGAAGTCAGAGACTCCCAGGACTCAAAGGGTGGGACCTTAGATGAAAGCTCAATTATAGGGAGAGGGAACTTATAAAGCCCATCTCCAGCAGGAAGACAGGACATCAAGTGAGGGAAAGGGTTCTCATTCCACAGTCATATCTCTGAGCCATAATTGTTCCTGTCTGAAAGAATTACAGGGATGGAAATGGAGAGGAGCCTGAGCAAAAGAAGGTCCAGAGACAGTCCCAAAGTGGGATCCTGCTCAAGGGGAGGTCCCAAGGCCTCACACTATTACTGAGACTATGGAGCGCTCACAAAAAGGGATCTATCATGACTGCCCTCCAAAAGACTCAACAAGCAGCTGAAAGAGTCACATTCAGATATTTGCACCCAACCAATAGACAGAAGCACCTGACCCCTGTGGTTGAATTAGGAAAGGCTAAAAGAAGCTGAGGAGAAGGGTGATCCTTCAGGTGGACCAGCAGTCTCAATTAATCTTGACCCCTGAGATCTCTCAAACTGGACCACCAAACATACAGCATATAGCAGCTGATATGAGATCCCAACACACATACAGTAAAGGACTGTAGGGTCTGTGTTCATTCAGAGATGTTGTATCTAACACTTGAGAGACTGGAGGCCCCACAGGGTTTAGAGGTTGGTTGGGGTGGGGGTGGGTAGAAGCACCCATATGGAGATGGGGTGGGGTGGGGAGGAGGTGTGGGATGTGCAGCAGTCAGAGGGTGGATGGGGGTGTTGGGAATGGAGTATGGGGTGTAACAAATAAATTTTTAAAATTTAAAATGAAAAAATAAAAGTGTGAGAAATTTACATTATGCAATATTCTCCAGCCTTTGAAAATAAAATCCTGAAATTCACAGGTAAATGGATAAAAATAGAAAGAAATCATCCTGATTGAGGTAACTGTGAGTAAAATAATCCAAAACCACAAAATTAATATGCATTCAGCTATATATGTATATATTAGTCACTGGTAATCAAGGTAAAATCCATAGAACTAACAGGATAGAGTAAGGACCTAGGTGAGAAAGATATTTCTCCCTAGGAAATGGAAATAACATAGATAGTATGGAAGGGAAGGATGGGGACTGGAGTAGAGGCATCAAGTGGCGAAGAGAGGAAAGAGGTGGAAATGCAAACTAGAGCAGCCTCTGTAGAACTCAGTGTGGAAGAATCTTTTTTTTCTTCAATTTTTTATTAGATATTTTCTTAATTTACATTTCAAATGCTATCCCAAAAGTTCCCTCTCCCCTCCCCCCGCCCTGCTCCCCTGCCCACCCACTCCCACTTCTTGGCCCTGGCATTCCCCTGTGTTAGGGCATATAAAGAGAGTCTACTTTAAGAATGAACAGAATGACTGTGCTGGCTACTTGGCACAAAGCACAGTCATCAGAGAGGAGGGAGCCTCAGTTGAGAAAATGCTTGTATAAAATTTGGCTATACAAAAAAAAAAAAAAAAAAAAAATGGCTATACAATAGTATGTAAGGGTTTTTGTTAGTGATTGATGAAGGAAACCCAAACCAATATTGGTAGTATTACCCTTGTGTTGGTCGTCCTGGGTTCTATTAAAAAAAAAAACAGGCTGAACATTTATGAGGTACAAGCCAGTAAGAAACATTACTCTATGCCTAATGTGTGGTAATGGATGGAGTAATAAACAGTTATACTGGGGTGAGGTAGCCCAGCCACAAGAGAAGAATACTATATGTTTTCTTTTATATTTTGATATTAGCTCTTAATGTTTCAATGTCTCTTACAATACGAATAACCATGGTTGTTAGGAACCTAGTAAGGGACCAGGATGCAAGAGAGGACCTTTCAATGATGGAGAATTAGAATATAGTGTTACAAGGGGGAAAAAAAGGGAAATTAAGTAGAAAGAGGTATGAGAAAAGGGTAAGTGGTGGAATATGAATAATGACCTATTTAAATTCATATGGAAAACACTACAGCAAATATATAAATATATAAAATGAAACTAAATGGAGCCATCATATATTGGGGGAGACAATGCCCCAACTAGATATCGTATGCTACCAAATAAAATCCTTTGGACCCCAAATAAGTCAAATCATGTTGAGTTTTAATCAAAAGAGTCCCAAGGAGGGCCCAAACCTCTTAGGTTTCCGTTTCCTTCCCACAGTCTGATGGTAAGGCCCAATTGCTAAGGACAATCCTTTAATATGTCATCAAATACAGAACAACTTATCTGGTGCCATACTAGAAGCTTCACATCTTCTGATGAATCACCATGGGGCTAGAATTTCTCACCTAGGTCCTTACTCTGCACACTACTGAAGGAAAAATGTAATAACACCACCTAGCTCCAAACACTGCATCCTTCACTAGCGACCTGCCTCGGGATACACAAGGACAAAATCCACAGCAAATTTTCTGCTGCACTGGTTCTTAAAGCCTTTCTGATTCTTTTCTGTGCAGCCTATAATCATGTTAGATAAATGAGCTAAAATAATAAAGAAATTAATAGTGTTAAGTCAAAAGCTTCAGATTTTCAGTTGAGCCAGTAACAGATTAATAAGCAATAAGTTATCCATAATTAATGAAGAGTTAGTATAATTCTTATACAACTTAATTTTTATTATTCAAAAAAAATCATTCTACTTCACCCCTGTGTTGTCACATATGCCATTTATTTATTCATGCACCTTAAATTTTCTGTAGTGAAACCTCTGTGAAATTTATGAAATTATTTCATTTCATTTGTGTCACCTTTTAGAAAATGTTACATAATATTAATGCTACCTAATGCTAACTTTTTATCTGTATATTATATATAATGTATAAATATTAGTTATTATATATTTATATCTTGCTTAATATTTGATAATTCTTTCATGTAGAACGTGATCATTTTATATGATTATTATGGTAATAAATTTTATTTCAAACCATTCATATAGCCTCTACTATTATGTTGTAAACTCTGAGCAGAAGAACAATGTCTGACAGGATTGTTAGTCTCATTTAACTCACTTTTGAAATTAGTGCTTCTAGATCATTCCCATAGACTACTGGAACTCCCTGACTCACTGAATAGTATACTCTACATAACCTTATGATAAAGCAAGAACACTGCCCATTTTGTATTCAGTATAATATCCAACTAATAACTTCTTCATTATTGCAACATTTTAGACTCGAAATAAATAGCCACAGAATAGTTTCTTGTCTGGCCCATATTCCTTTAGCCTACACTGTGACATGGGGGCATGGAACACCTATACGGGCATCAGAGTTGCTTCTGTAAGAGGAGAGAGTCTGCAGCAATATAAGCAGGGAAAATGGCTTTTCTCCAAGCAGCAAAATTCCTTGAAATATATTCTCTCAGAGCAAATTAAAAAGAGCTAGAATGTCTGGATAGTGTTTAGATCACTTTATAAGATCTCACATGTAGGCTGCCAGTTGTAGCCAATCATAACTCCACAGTAAATCCACTGGAGATTTTAGTCTTGCCTACACTGATTATCTGTCACTCAGAAAAGCTCCCGTGGTGGTATTGTAGAATCTCCACTTGGTGAGAGCTCGGGGGTGGAGGAACATTTCCTTTCAAAACCAGGAGTATCTTCATCAAAACTCTACTGTTTTGAATCCTTAAAAATACGTTATTGTTAACTGTCAAACACAAACCTTTCCAAATTTATTTTTTCTCAGATGTAATTTGTCATAAATTTAAAATATTTTAAAAATATTTTCCATATAAATATTATAAATACTAGCCACAATACATTTTGGTATAACAGCAAAATAAAGAAACCATTTGATTTTTAAAATATATCTATGTCAATCTGGTAACATGTTTTCTATCTTCAACCATAAGAACTATTATAATCTTTTCAAGTCAACTGTCAATAAGTTTTCATGTTCCTCAGGAGAGGTTAGGTAAGGAATTGTCATATAAATTGAAATCATCTGTGAATATGAATCTGATTCCACTGGGTTTCATCCAAACCTACAAATCTTCAGAGTTCTTGTGTCACCACTCTAACAGGAGTTGGGAATTCCAGCCAGGAGCAGCAGGCAGACAAGAGCTGAGTGACTTGCAATGGCTAATAGTTATTGCTCTGGGAAGCACTGGCTGCGGAGTCAGGCCTGGAGCCAGGTAGCATTTACACACTAGCATTATGGATACAAACCATGTCCAATTTTCGGAATAGGATATAGGATAGAGAATATTGTTTACAGATAACTCTCAAAGAGATCCAAATTAACATAGGCCTATCTCTAAGTAAATCTCAACAGAAAACACTCTATCTCATCTTTCATTTTCTATAGTATTTCAGGAAATTTGGTATTGCTATTCACTCTAAAAGTCCTAATGTTACACATAAAAAGGTGCATGCCTTTCATTCAAGCCAATTCCAAGCCATAAGAAATTATTTATATTAGGAATTTTTCACTTAAAATACGTGTATGTATACTTTTTAAAATAGAAATACCAGTTCAATGGCATGTTTTTGCAACTTGGAGTCTAATAGAATTATTACATTATAAAGAAAATACTTCATATTTGATATGTAAGACACAGACACACACCCATTGTAAGACACGTCCCCCAAGTGTCATTGTATATGGTACTTCAGGTATGCAATCATGGCCCTTGAAAAGATAAGACAAAGGATTTTAAAATTCTCAGTGTCTATATCACACAGAATGTAACAACCTATAGCCCTGGATTCAGGGATAATGATGCTATCTCTCCTAGCCTCTGTGGACACACTTACACACACACACACACACACACACACACACACACAGTGGGGTGGGATGAGGGAGGATGAATTAAAAATAAAATATTTTTAAAACAGTCTATAAATAATGCTTAACAGAATATTTCTATTGACAGATATCTCTTCTACCTTAGTTAAATAATATAAAAATAAAATGAATCTATACTGGATATGTTAATCAAAAACTTCTTGGATTTTAGTTGCTAAAAGTATAAATACATGGTGGAGCACATGCGACTGGCATGGTGTGGGGTATCTATGTTCACAGCAGCCTTATTTGGGATAACCAGAAGCTGGAAACAATCCAGATGTCCCACAACAGAAGAGTGGATACAGAAAATTCGGTTCATTTACATAATGGAATAGTACTCAGCTATTAAGAATGAGGAAATCCTGAGTTTGCAGGCAAATTGATGGAACTAGAAAATACTCTGAGTGAGGTAACTCAAACCCAAGAGGACATGAATGGCATTTATCCACTAATAAGTGGATATTAGCCAAAAAGGTACAGAATACCCAGAATCCAATCCACAGAAGTCAAGAAGGTTATCAAGTTGAAGGGCCAAAGTGAGGATGCTTCAATCCCACTTTTTTTTTTTTTTTTTTTTTTTTTTGGTTTTTTGAGACAGGGTTTCTCTGTATCGCTGTCCTGGAACTCACTATGTAGACCTAGCTGGCCTCGAACTCAATCAATCCTGGAGGCAGAAGGAGGGAGGGATGTGGGTGAGAGAGCAGATGGGAGGAGAAAAGGGGAACATGATCAGGTGTTGGGGGAGGGGCTGCAGATGTGAAACCCTGAAAACTAGCAGAAAGAATGGAAACAGGCAACCTTGAGAGGTAGGAGGTTTGGGGAGCCCTCTAGAATGAACCAGAGACCTGGGTGGTGAGAGACTTTCAGGACTCCAAGGGTGGGACCTTAGATGAAATGTTCAATAGTAGGGAGAGGGAACTTGAACAGTCTACCTTCAGTAGCAAAACAGGGCATCAAGTGGAGGGATGTGGTTGCCATCTGACAGTCAAAAACTCTAACCAAGAATTGTTCCTATCTAAAAGACCTTCAGGGACCAAAATGAAGAAGAGACTGGGGGAAAGGAGGTCCAGTGACTGGCCCAACTTGGGATCCATCTCAAAGGAAAAAGCTACTATATCATTGCCCCTCCTCCTGCACACCAACTCATCCGCTTCTGCTTCCTTGCCCTGGCATTCCCCTACACTGGAGCATAGAGCCTTCACAGGACCAAGAGCCTCTACTCCCATTGATTTCCCACAAGGCCATCCTCTGCTACATATATGGCTAGAATCATGGGTTCCTCCATGTGTACTCTTTGGTTGGTGGTTTAGTCCCTGGAAACTCTTGGGGGGTCTGGTTGGTTCATATTGTTGTTTCTTCTATGGAGCTATAAACTCTACTTGATGTCCTGTCTTTGCTATTTTCAAGGTCCAACCCAAAGCATCCTCTTTTTATTTCTTGTGTCTATTCTTAATGGACATTGAACAATCTTGGCCTTTTTGGCATCTTGGGATCTCCAGTGTAACTAAGGTATTACCTTTACATTTTCATACTTCACCCATAGGATTCCTGATCCTGATATGTATTACCTGACCTCAGACCTCCTTTGAAATCCTCATTAAGATTTCTATGATCCTAAACAGTATAGATCTCTGCTATACTGTTTAACTACAGTTTATCATCTTGTACAACTCACCATAGTCTCTGTTGATTTGAGTTTCTTAGGGCATAGATGCAGCAATCTCTGATTTTCTAAGTAGTTGAAGCTAAGAAATAACCCTTTAGGCTCTTCACTGTGAACAGGAAACTAAAGGGCCCTTTCTTCAAAAGAAAAATTGTATCAAATGAATTTATATCTTTGTACTCCAGACCCTATGAGTGAGATAGAGCTGTTTCCTTAGGCTGCATTAGGACATACTACCTATTTTCTCAAAGCATTTGTCATTTTAAGTGGCATTAGTCTCTCTACTTATTGCATCTTACTTCTGTACTGTAGGGAGCCATTCAACCGCTCTTTAAAGATGGCATCGACCGATTCAGCTGTTCTGGCATAAACGACTCTTAAATTGGCATTAGGCAGTGTCAGCTGTTTGATCTTGAGCCCGAGAACACCTGGTGTAGTCATGCGAGAATACCTGGTGTAGTCACGCGAGAGCCACGAGGCAGCTCGGTGATTGGCCAGGACAGGGTATAAATAGGCTGCTCGCGGTGAGGCCATTTGCCATTTGCCATCATGCTCTGCTAAGCTGTAAGTGCATCAAGTTCCTGAGTAAACCGTTGGGGAAGAAACCTGTTTGTCTTGTGTCTTATTCCCGCTGGACGGGGATGGCGCACGACACTGTACAACTTTAAGTAGATACTCTTTCTGGCTCCACATTGGATTTTGAAATAACTCTTCTCTATAAGTTTGTAGGCCATAATAGCCATGTCATAGCATGAATACTAAGTAGTCTTGAAATTTCCTGAGCTAAATTAGTTGATGCATTATTTATAAATTCAGCTTCGTCCAGAGTTTCAAAGCACAAACAAAATATAGAGAAATACTTTGCCAGAATGAATCATAAATGGCCTCCAACCTAGTACCCAGGAGAGTTCTTGTCCTTGAGTGTGAGCTTGTAGGCATAGCCATTGTTCTTTGCACTTCCATTAATATTTTAGCCTTCTCATCTCTCAGTAGAATTGACCTCTGTTTATACCATTCCAAGACTTCTCTAATCCACATCTGTATATACTTTGAATTTTTTACTCAAATCAAGTTTCAGAGCCTAAGAACTCCACAGTCAGATTTCACCACAATCGTCTCACTGTTTTTAAAAAGAATAAACTAGAATTTTATGTCATTGAGACAAAATACCTGACTGTACAATTTACCTGGTAAAAATGCATTTTGATTTATAGTTTCAGGTGTTTTGATGTCTCTGTGCACTTGGGCAGTGCACTTGACAGCAGAAGAATGTTCCAGAATCTGCCCTTCCCTTCGCCTTCGAAGAGCCCAGGAACTGACAGCCTGAAAAGAGAAGGTATCAAATATATTTCCCTAAAACCTACCCAGCCCATCTAATCTTTCAGGTAGACTCCACTTTCTATGTTCCCAAACCTTCACAAAATAATCTCACCAGGTAAAGACAAGGAATTCAAAACATGACTGCATAGCAACTGATTAATTCAACAGCAGAATGTCAACCATGAAGATATACATACAAGTAATGTAACCATCATGCAGACTGTGCAGATTGTATTTACATATTTAGGGACACACAAGCATACAGAAAAGGAGAAAGGCGAAGAGAGAAGAGAGATACCAATATATATATATATGTATATATATATATACATATATATATATATATATATATATATATATATATATATATATATATATATATGCATAAGAAAATGGGAAAGGAAAGGGAAGGGAAAATAATATAATTATATTAGAACATCAAATATATATTTGAAAATATTAGGCTGTGGGGACACCTCATATTCAAACCATAATTAAGAAAAATACTTTCTTTAAAACAACTCAACATCTTCAGAATGTTATTTGTTTTTACATATACATGAGTTAACACAGCTATAAGGCACTGATCCATGCACGATGGAGTCTTCCTATTCTATTGATAATATGGTTGTCACAGAAACAAATGAGGATAAAGGAGCTTACAATTTGAGAATAAGGGCCTGGGTTAGAATGCCACCTCTTACCCTTACCAGACAGTTTATTGAGCCACTTTCTTCTTAGCCAAAACAATTATTTACTAGTAGATAGTACATATTGAGAATCTGATCATCATACTTTTCACATAAAGTTTACTGGGATGATTTAATTTTATTAAATTTTTCAATGAAGCACTTTAAGTGATATCTGGTACACAAACCATATGACATGTATGATAGTAATTGTACCAGTATTGTACAAAGAGAGTCGTATAAATACTATTTATAGCATTGACATAGAACTTCCTTTCTTTGACTAATAAACAAACATGACATGTCTTTTGAGGATAATATATCAAGACATTTAAAGTTATTCTGTTTAAGTCTATTGTGTCTTGTTGTACAATAATACAATTATTTTCTGCCTCAAATATTTAGTTCTTTCTATTCCACCAGAGAGTGTAGCTATATGTTTAAAATGATAGAATCCAAGGTCAAAAGGCTTTTCCTATTGAATAAGGTATATCAAGCATGGCACGCTTATCTGAACTTTTATGCTTTTTAGAGAATGATTTGGAGAATTAAAATTGTCTTTGGTTTTTGCAATTGTAGCAAAACCCTATACAGTGAAACGTATCTCCTAAGGCCAGGTTGTTTTGAGTTCTTTTATGTTCAACCATAGACACACTTAGTATACTTTGATGATAAGCATAAACTCTGAGCCAAGGCCAAGACAGTGTTCCAGAGTGGCAAACACTGCCATTCGTTAGAATGAGCTGTGGCAGGTGCTTAAGTGGCATGTCAAACCATAATATAACAAAACAGTTCTTACACCATAAAGCTCAACTGTGGTACTAACCCTTACACTGTACAGCTGTGCCCTTTTCTTTGTGAATTCTCATAACACCCTGGACTTCAGCTCTGCTGTAGTCTCAATTCCACACCCGACAAAAATGATCCTACTCACCCAGCAACACAAAACACATAGCTAGCAGATCCACCAATATTAAGGATATCCAATATATAGGAATTCATAACTATTATCTTACATGTCCTCATACTCAAAAGGAAAAAAAATGTAGAGAAAACTCTTGTAACCTCTGGGATTTATAATTTGACCATTGAAAAAGAATTGAAGAGAAATTTAAACTAATATGGAATAGACAGCAATGGACAGGTATTTGAGTGCAGGTGAAGTAAAAGTCATAGGAATTATTAAGTTGTTGGTTTTGATATGACAAAAGGAAAGAAAAATAGGCTTCTATTGGTAGATTGTGTTGTTCTTAGCCTTGTTTAGAGAAGCATTTTACTTCAGTGGTACATGTTTAATATGAGAATTATAACTGTTCAAAGTAATAAGAATAAGTGACTGTGAATACACAGCCAGAAATCGAACATCTCGATCTACCCCTGCCTGTTTCCAAGGCTCTGGGAACACCACAAGAAAGGCACAGAGCTAAACCTGTGTGTGAAGCAATGCTGAGAAATTCCATCCTATAGCCCTCAGATAGTATTTGCACATATGAACTTAGAGCAGCTCTGGACAGCATTGGAAGAACTGAACAGATCAGAAAAGAAACTTGAAATTATGAAAAATACAAGAAATAGGTGGAGCTAGAAACAACTATTTAGTATGCTAAGTCAGACCCAGAAAGCCACATATTCTCTAATGTGTGGATGCTAGCTTTAATGCTTTACATATGTGTCTTTCCTTTAGAATACCGTGAATTATGTAGCCAGAAAGGGAAGGAGGAAATCTTCTAAGGAGAGAAGATAGAATATAGGGTTTCAAAGGTAAAATTAGCACTTGTGGACTAAGGAGGTTGAGGGTGGGAGAGAAAGGTAGAGGAGAGAATTTGGGTAGAAATAACTAACAAAAAAGGCCTTTGGAAAATCACCTGGAAACTTACATATGTACACAGACAATACCCCAACTTGACAACATATGCTACCAAATAAAATAGCCAGTACCAGGCATGGGTTATATCATTTGGAATTGTTGGTCAAAGGTACCCATTGAGTGTCATAGACACACCTCAAACAATAGAGGTTAATATCAGTACTCTTAGCTGTACTATACAACTTGATGGTAAGACCCTGTTGCTGAAGACACCATATGCTTACATCATAGAACTTGGAGAAATGTTGCTGGTGTTCATCTGAAGAATGGAAATGTGACGTATTCACCTGTAGTAATTGTCTCCAAGTCTTACTGCCTTTGTTTGCTAACCCAGGGCTACCTCTGGAAGCTTCTAACCTCTGTAGAGTCTGTGTCTACGATGTTTTCAGCCTTTGAGACTTATTGCTGAATAAGCTCACTTTTCTAGTCTTTCTGATTTCTGCCTCTCTGATTGAACTCAGCTGTTCAGAACACAAACTTCTCTCCACTTTATTTTGATCAGGGTTCTCTCAGCTCTTGACTGAATTCCTATGCTTGGTCTCACACTAACTCTGGTAATATGTTCTAATATTCTGGCTTCTTAGTCTTTGGTTTAATCTATGTTCAGTCTTTACCTGCATCTAGGTTGTTCTTTCTCTGTAACCTGTCTCTGTATAACTGTTAAAGTAAAACTCTCTCTCTCTCTCCTCCCCCTGCCATTGCTCTCTTAAGTTGCTTTTTCCTGTCCTCATCTTGGGTACATCCTAAATCTGAAATCTGATTCATTCTGTCAGTTCTTCCTCTGAGTTGTCACTATAATTATCTGAATTCATTTGGAAGTCAATTTCAAACATGGCTGCTTCTTTCTACAAATTAATCTTACCTACATTGCTTTGAATTAAAATGTTTGTTTAAGGAATGTCTGTATTTCAGCCACAGAGATTAAAGGTCTGTTATTCCAGCTAGATCTCAGAGACCTAGAAAGTCCTTGTATGTGATCCCTTCCCAGAAAAGCCATGTTGCTGGATTAAAAGTGCTCTACATGGAAATATCCCTAGTACATTTATAGTAGTGGAAAGGGATATACTTAAGAGGGGAGGAAAGTAATTATTAATTTCTCCAAGCTACAAAACCAGCAACTTATATTGAACCTGTTTGAAAGATATGTTCACTAGTGCAGCTGATGAATAAAAGAAAGGGTAGTAAGAAAACACATTTTTCTTGGATTTAAGGATCACTCTATGAGATGGAATCCATCTGACACTAAGTTCTCTCCTGAGAGCCTCTACCAGTGCCTGACAAATACAGAAGTGGATGCTCAGAGCCATCCATTGGAGCACAGAGTCCCCAGTAGAGGATCTAGAGAAAGGACCCAATGAGATGAAGGGGTTTGAGGACTGTACTGGTTAATTTTGTGTCAACTTGACACAGCTGGGGCTATCACAGAGAAAGGATCTTCAGTTGGGGAAGTACCTCCTTGATATCTAGCTGTGGGGTATTTTCTCAATTAGTGATCAAGGGGGAAAGGCCCCTTATGGGTGGGACCATCTCTGGGCTGGCAGTCTTGGGTTCTATAAAAGAACAGGCTGAGCAAGCCAGGAGAAGCAAGCCAGTAAAGAACAATTTTCTTCTTGGTCATGATGCTTGTGCAGGTATAGAAACCCTGACCAAGACAAGGACTCATAGGAGGAACAACAATATGGACCAACCAGTACCCCTAGAGCTTCCAGGGACTAAACCACCAACCAAAGAGTACACATGGAGGGACCCATGGCTCCTGCTGCATTATGCAGCAAAGAATGGCCTTGTGGGACATCAATGAGAGCAGAGGCCCTTGGTCCTGTTAAGGCTTGATACCTCAGTGTAGGGGAATTCTAGGACAGGGAAGCAGCAGTGGGTGGGTTAGTGAACAGGGGGAGAGGGGATGGGATAGGAGGTTTTGAATGGGAAACGAGGAAAGGGGATAGCATTTGAAATGTAAATAAAGAAAATAATCAATCAATCAATCAATAAAGGAATGCCAAGAACCTGAGACTAGATAAGCCATGGGGCATACCTGAGAACTTAATGAACATAAAAATGAAAGGATTCCTAATGATTCATTGCCCCACACATAGATCATTCAGTGTACATCTGAGAAAGCATTTTGCTTGTAGTAGTTGTTACTTAACATAATCTCCATGTCTGGAAAACATAAAAAGAATGAGAGAATTTAGAATGCTCAGCCCTAAATGGATGCCTTTATCAAACACTTTGTCTCAAGGTTCAGGAATATACAGATAAGAGGAAGTAGAAATGTTGTAAGAGCTAGAAGTGGTAGATGGTTTCAAGGAAATCATATTTTTCCAGACAGAAGGGAAATGCACATAAAAATGCAGAGTCCATGATAGCATGTACAAAAACCTGTATAGGCTCAAACTCCAGACAAAATTCCAACAAGGAATTCCAAAAAAAGAGCAAGGTTATTGAACACAAAGTCCTACTCCTAGTCATCCTCAGTAGACAACTTCTGAGAAAGGGATTTTTTTTCCAATGTTATGACACTAGATATATCAAATAGAAACCTACACAGGTCCCATGTAGGAGTAACTGGACAACACAAATTTGACTCCATTTTGTTTATTTCTTTTCTCCCCCCCTTTTTTTTCTTTTTTTTTTTACTAGATATTTTCTTAATTTACATTTTAAATGCTATCCCGAAAGTTCCCTATACCTCCCCCAGCTCCCCTACCCACCCAGTCCCACTTCTTGGCCCTGGAATTTACCTGTATTTGGTCATATAAAGTTTGCAATACCAAGAGGCCTCTCTTCCCAATGATGGCCAACTAGGCCATCTTCTGCTAAATATGAAGCTAGAGACACGAGCTCTGCGGGTTCTGGTTAGTTCATCTTGTGTTCCACCTATAGGGTTGCAGAACCTTTCAGCTCCTGTGGTACTATCTCTAGCTTCTCCACTGGGAGCCCTGTGATCCATCTTATAGATGACTGTGAGCATCCACTTCTGTATTTAGCAGGCACTGGTATAGCCTCATATGAGACAGCTATATCAAGGTCCCTTCAGCAAACTCTTGCTGTCCTATGCAATAGTGTTTGAGTTTGGTGACTGATTATGGGATGGATCCCCAAGTATTGTAGTCTCTTGATAGTCCATCCTTTTGTCTTAGCACCAAACTTTGTCTATGTAACTCCTTTCATGGGTATTTTGTTCTCCAGATGCATCCATTAGCCCAAGAATTTCATAAATTCATTGTTTTTAATAGTTGAGTATTACTCAATTATGTATATATACCACATTTTATATATCCATTCCTCTGTTGAGGGACATCTGGGTTCTTTCCAGCTTCTGCCTGTTACAAATAAGGCTGCTATGAACATAGTGGAGCATGTGTCCTTGTTACCAGTTGGAACATCTTCTGGGTATATGCCAAGGAGAGGTATTGCTGGATCCTCCTGTAGTACTATGTCCAATTTTATGAGGAACCGCCAAACTGATTTCCAGAGTGGTTGTGCAAGCTTGCAATCCCAGCAGCAATGGAGGAGTGTTCCTTTTTCTACACATCCATGCCAGCATCTGCTGTCCCTGAGTTTTTGATCTTAGCCATTCTGACTGGTGTGAGGTAGAATCTCAGTATTGTTTTGATTTGAATTTTCTTGATGATTAAGGATGTTGAACATTTTTTCAGGTGTTTGTCAGCCATTCAATACTCCACAGTTGAGAATTCTTTCTTTAGCTCTGATCCCCATTTTTAATGGGATTATTCATTTTTCTGGAGTCCAGCTTCTTGAGCTCTTTGTAGATAATGGATATTAGGCCTGTATCAGATTTAGGATTGGTAAAAAATCCTTTCCCTATCTGTTGGTGACCTTTTGTCTTCTTGACATTATCTTTTGCCTTACAGAATCTTTGCAATTTTATAAGGTCTCATTTGTCAATATTTGATCTTATAGCACAAGCCATTGCTGTTCTGTTTAGGAATTTTTCCCCTGTGCCATGTCTTAGAGCTTTTTCCCCACTTTCTCCTCTATAAATTTCAGTGTCTCTGGTTTTATGTGGAAGTCTTTGATCCACTTAAACTAGAGCTTTGTACAAGGAGATAAGAATGGATGAATTCACGTTCTTTTACATGATAATGGCCAGTTGTGCCAGCACCATTTGTTGAAAATGCTGTCTTTTTCCACTGGATGGTTTAGCTCCTTTGTCAAAGATCATTTGACCATAGGTGTGTGGATTCATTTCTGGGTATTCAATTCTATTCCATTGATCTACCTGTCTGTGGCTGTACCAGTACCATGCAGTTTTTATCACAATTGCTCTGTAGTACAGCTTAATGTCAGGCATGGTGATTCCCCCAGAGGTTCTTTTATTGTTGAGAATAGTTTTTGCTATCCTAGGTTTTTTATTATTCCAGATGAATTTGCAAATTGCCCTTTCTAATTCAGTGAAGAATTGAGTTGGAATTTTGATGGGGATTGCATTGAATCTGTAGATTGTTTTCAGCAGGATAGCCATTTTGACTATATTAATCCCTCCAATCCATGAGCATGGGAGATCTTTCCATCTTCTGACATCTTCTATATCTTTCTTCAGGGACTTGAAGTTCTTGTCATACAGATCTTTCACTTCTTTAGTTAGGGTGACACTACGGTATTTTATATTATTTGTGACTATTGTGAAGGGTGTTGTTTCCCTAATTTCTTTCTCAGCCCATTTATCCTTTGTGTAGAGAAAGGCCTTTGATTTGTTTGAGTTAATTTTATATCCAGCTACTTTATTGAAGCTGTTTATCAGGGTTTGAGAGTTCTCTGGTGGAATTTTGGGGGTCACTTTTTATATATACTATCATATCATCTGCAAATAGTGATATTTTGATTCTTCCTTTCCAATTTGAATCCTGTTGATCTCCTTTTGTTGTCAAATTGCTCTGGCTAGGACTTCAAGTACTATATTGAATAGGGAGGGAGAAAGTGGGCAGCCTTGTCTAGTCCCTGATTTTAGTGGGATTGATTCGAGTTTCTTTCCATTTAGTTTGACATTGGCTACTAGTTTGTTATATGTTGCTTTTATTAGGTTTAGGTATAGGCCTTGAATTCCTGATCTTTCCAAGACTTTTATCATGAAAGGGTGTTGAATTTTGTCAAATGTTTTCTCAGCATCTAATGAGATGATCATGTAGTTTTTGTCTTTGAGTTTTTTTATATAGTGTATTACGTTGATGGATTTCTGTATATTAAACCATCTCTGTATTCCAGGGATGAAGCCTATTTGGTCATGATGGATGATCATTTTGATGTGTTCTTAGATTCAGTTTGCGAGGATTTTATTGAGTATTTTTGCATCGATATTCATATGGGAAATTGGTCTGAAGTTCTCTTTCTTTGTTGGATCTTTGTGTGGTTTAGGTATCAGAGCAACTGTGGCTTCATAGAATGAATTGGGTAGAGTACCTTCTGTTTGTATTTTGTGAATAGTTTGAGGAGAGTTGGAATTAGGTCTTCTTTGAAGGTCTGATAGAACTCTGCACTAAACCCATCTGGTCCTGTGCTTTTTTTGATTGGGAGACTATTGATGACTGCTTCTTCTTCTTCTTCTTCTTTTTTTTTTTTTTAGGGGAAATGGGACTGTTTAGATTGTTAATCTTATCCTGGTTTAACTTTGGTACCTGGTATCTGTCTAGGAAGTTGTCCATTTCATCCAGCATCCCGGTTTTCTAGTTTTGTTGAGTATAGCCTTTTGTAGTAGGATCTGATGATGTTTTGGATAACTTCAGGTTCCCTTGTTATGTCTCCTTTTTCATTTCTGATTTTGTTAATTAAGATACTGTCCCTGTGATCCCTAGTTAGTCTGGCTAAGGGTTTATCTATCTTGTTTATTTTCTCAAAGAAGCAGCTCCTGGTTTGGTTGATTCTTTGAATAGTTCTTTTTGTTTCCATTTGGTTGATTTCAGCCCTGAGTTTATTTCCTGCCATCTACTCCACTTGTTTGAATTTGCTTCCTTTAGTTCTAGGTGTGCTGTCAGGCTGCTAGTGTATGCTCTCTCTAGTTTCTTTTTGCTTTTTGTTTTTGCTTTTGTTTTTTTGTTTTTTGTTGTTTGAGACAGGGTTTCTCTGTATAGCCCTGGCAGTCCTGGAACTCACTTTGTAGACCAGGCCGACGTAGAACTCCGAAATCTGCCTGCCTCTGCTTCCCGAGTGCTGGGATTAAAGGCGTGCTCCACAACGCCCAGCCTCTAGTTTCTTTTTGGAGGCACTCAGGGCTATGAGTTTTCCTCTAAGGACTGCCTTCATTGTGTCCCATAAGTTTGGATATGTTGTGGCTTCATTTTCATTAAACTCTAGAAAGTCTTTAATTTCTTTCATTATTTCATCCTTGACCAAGGAATCATTGAGTAGAGTGTTGTTCAGTTTCCACGTGAATGTTGGCTTTCTATTATTTATGTTGTTATTGAAGATCAGCCTTAGTCCATGGTGGTCAAATAGGATACATGGGATAATTTCAATATTTTTTATCTGTGGAGGCCTTTTTTGTGACCAATTATATGGTCAATTTTGGAAGAGGTACCATGTGGCACTGAGAAGTAGGTATATCCTTTTGTTTTAGGATAAAATGTTCTGTAGATATCTATTAAATCCATTTGTTTCATGAGTTCTGTTAGTGTCCATGTGTCTCTGTTTAGTTTCTGTTTCCAGGATCTGTCCATTGGTGAGAGTGGGGTGTTGAAGTCTCCCACTATTATTGTGTGAGGTGCAATGTGTGCTTTGAGCTTTACTATAGTTTCTTTAGTGAATGTGGCTGTCCTTGTTTTCAGAGCATAGATATTCAGAACTAAGAGTTCATCTTGGTTGATTTTACCTTTGATGAATATGAAGTGTCCCTCCTTGTCTTTTTTGATAACTTTGGGTTGAAAGTCAAGTTTATCCGATATTAGAATGGCTATTCCAGCTTGTTTCTTCAGACCATGTGCTTGGAAAATTATTCTCCAGCTGGAGGTAGTGTTTGTCTTTTTCCCTAAGGTGGGTTTCCTGTAAGCAGCAAAATGTTGGGTCCTTTTTGTGTAGCCAGTCTATTAGTCTATGTCTCATATTCGGAAATTGAGTCCATTGATGTTAAGAGAGATTAAAGAAAAGTAACTGTTGCTTCCTGTTATTTTTGTTGTGAAAGTTGGGATTCTGTTCTTGGGGCTGTCTTCTTTTAGGATTGTTGAAGGATTACTCCCCCCCCCCCAGGGTGTAGTTTCTCCCCTTGTGTTGGTGGTTTTCCTTTATTATTCTTTGAAGGGCTGGATTCATGGCATTCTCCTACATTGGTGCATCAAGCCTTAACAGGACCAAGGGCCTCTCCTCCCATTGATGTCCCACAGGCCATCCTTTGCTATATATGTGACTGGAGTCTTTGGTTGGTGGTTTAGTCCCTGAGAGCTCTGGGTTTTCTGGTTGATTCATATTGTTGTTCCTTCTATGGGTCTGTAAACCCCTTCAGTTCCTTGGGTCCTTTCTCTAACTCGTCCATTGCTGACCCCATGCCCAGTCCAATGGATGGCTGTGAGAATCCACCTCTGTATTTGTCAAGGACTGACTGAGCCTCTCAGGAGACAGCTATATCAGGGTCCTGTCAGCAAGCACTTCTTGGCATCCACACTAGTATCTGGGTTTGGTAACTGTATATGGGATGGATTCCAAGGAGGAACAGTCTTTGGGTGGCCTTTCCTTCAATCTCTGTTCCACACTTTGTCTCTGTAACTCTTTCCATGGGTATTTTGTTCCCCTTTTAAGAAGGACCAAAGTATCTACACTTTGATAGTAGAAGATTTGTTTACTTCTTTTTAACAAAGAGAAGTGATATGAAATTGGTTGGATGAAGAGGTGGAAGAGGATCTAAGAGGAGTTGTGGAGAGGAAAAACTATGGCCAAAACATATTGCACAAAATTCTCAAAAAATAAACAAAATACTACTGAAAATTATCAGTATGCAGAGTGGTGGGACATCTGAGGCTCTACTCCTTCAGTTAGCAATTGATGGCTACTAGGGAAGGCAGAGTCAAATTTCTTTTGCATTTGGCTACTGGAAGGTTGTCTCTGCCCTAGTGAATGGCCTCACAGCTATGTACATATGAGCAACATTAATTGAACTCGTGGGTTATGATGGAGAGTCTTGGTTGTCAACTTGACGACATCTGGATTTAACTAAAACCCCCAAAAGGGGAATACCTGTGAGGATGTTTGCTAAATTTGAGAAGGGAATCTGAATCTCTGAAATGAGAATACACACTTTTAATTCGGATCTTTTAGAAGGGAGAACATGTCTTTTATCTAAATTCCTTGAAGTAGGAAGGTCCACTTCTAATCTCGGCCATACCTTCTGCTAGGAGCCTATATAACTGGTTCTCAACCTTCCTAATGCTATGACCCTTTAATATAGTGCCTTCATGCTGTGGTGATCCCTAACCACAAAATTATTATTATTTCTACTTCATGCCTGTAATTTTGCTAATGTTATGAATTATAATGAAAATTATCTGTGTTTTCTGATAATTTCAGGTGACCCCTGTGAATGACTTTGGTCCCCAAAGTGTTTGAGACCCACAGGCTGAGAATGTGTGCTATCTAAGACCATGAAAGAAGGAAGTTTTTCTATTTGCCTACTTGCTCTCACCTTGCTAGTGAGTCCAATCCTTGACTAGCATTAGAGCCTATGGCTTTGGGATTCTAACACCTATTGAAGACCTGTTGAGACACCCATCTTTGTGAACTAATCAATACTGGATTTTCAGACCCGCATTCACAGGTTGACATTACTGAATTGGCTAGATCATGGTCTATAAGTCATATATATATATATATATATATATATATATATATATATATATATTCCATAAGTTCTGTTCCTCTAGAGAACCTTGACTAATACAAGGATTATTTTTATTATTTTTTTTAAAAAAAGAACACATGAAGCTGGTAGAAACATATATAGGGGAAGAAACACAAGGGGAGTAAAGAGGAGGAAGTAAGGGAGGGTAGATATGATTAAATGCATTGTGTGTTTTTATGAGAAATGTATGTTTTCTCTGATACTTTGTAATTGTCCAACTTTTACTCTATTAGAGATGAGCAGCATATAGATTAATCTTCAAAGTGACTTCATTCAGAAAATATTTTAAGACCCCTAAATATATTAATGCCAAGTGGACCCTCTTAGATATTAAGAACCTCTACATCACACACACAGACAAGAAACTCCATTTAAAAGTATTTAACAGAGAGTCAAATATCAGAAAACAAATAGAGTATCACTTTCATGGATTAAACTGTTATAATGCAAACTCAGGTAAACTTGATTTACTACCTTAAGACTCATGTCTGAAAGCTTTTACAGGACACTCAAATATTTTTTAAGTGAAAGTGCCCAGGACAATGACATATGCTTGATATACTCCTGAACACAGAGCCAAGCTACACAGCTAGAAATATATGTCTTCATAACCACAAAGGTTCCTAGGCTGAAAAGACATGCTCACACTTAATCTTCCTTCCTCCTATAAAAACAATGAAGCTAATTTTTATAGTCTCATGTGAATTAGTCTGTTATATTTTCATACTTCATAGATATTGACAACTTTTATAAATCTATAAAAATATTCTACACATATACCTAAGATAATATAGAATAATAGAATAATCAGATTTAAGTAAAACATAAATTGGAGCATATGTGTTTAATTCTTTGCACCTCTTTCAACATTATAATAAATACAAATTTATTTCTAATGATGAAAGTATAAATCAATTATAATAAATCAATTTAATTTTGTTTAGTGTAGTCCCAAACACTTAGGAATTGCTGCATTCTTTCCTCCACTACTCAACATTTACTTAAACATTTTCAAAAGTTGTTAGGGAATTAATTTCATATTAATTAATTGTAAATTTATCAATTTCCATGAAAAGCAAAATTTTATTGGCAATTTATTGCTTTTTTGTAAAATTGAACATTTCTTATTCTATGTGAGTTTGCTTCTATCAAAATTTATGCTTTAAAAAATTTTTCTTGGCCTCTCCCAGCCAGAGCACCCGCCACCCCGCCATCTTTCCTCTGAACCCAGCGGACACAGCTAGGGACACCCCAAGACTTTAAGATCGCATCGGGGTTATGCGTGAGTGCACTACAGTGGTGGTGTTGGGAGCAGCCGGTCAGTGGTTGCCCCCAGGGGCAGGATCCAAGAACTCCGCCCCACCGGAGGCTGGGCCTCTCCCAGCCAGAGCACCCGCCACCCCGCCATCTTTCCTCTGAGCCCAGCAGACCCAGCTAGGGATACCCCAGGACTTTAAGATCGCATCAGGGTTACACGTGAGTGCAGTGCAGAGGTGGTGTCTGGAGCAGCAGGTCAGCAGTTGCCCCCAGGGGCAGGATCCGAGAACTCCGCCCCACCAGAAGCTGGGCCTCTCCCAGCCAGAGCACCCGCCACCCCGCCATCTTTCCTCTGAGCCCAGCAACTCCAGGACTTTAAGACCACATCAGGAGCTCAGGGCCCGGGCCTCAGGCTCTGTGCACTCTCTTAGGCTCTTTCGGGACTCCCCAAGCTATCTCTGGAAGTGAGGTGAGCAGGGGAACACAGCCTCTGTTCTGGCCCAA
>CACVCL010022374.1:0-41988 GCA_902729485.2 Mus minutoides | reverse complement strand
GGGGGAAGGGGGGAGAGGCCAGTCAAGAGCAGGTGGAGAGAGAGGGGGGGAGGGAAATGAGGAGAGAGAGGGTAAGGATCAGGAGCAAGAGGTAAGAGCAAGAGAGCAAGACTGTGAGGAGGGGGCAAACAGCTGCTTTTAGAGTGAGTCAGGCACCCCTGGATGTTGCCAGGTAACTGTAGGGAGGAGCCTAGATGAAATGCCAACAGTTGGAACTTGAGCATATCATCTTGAGGGCAGTCTTGTACACACTACCAAATGGCCGCCCTTTTGCTGCAAGGTTGCAGAAATCGTGAGGAGCATTCAGGAATCAAATGGTCTCTTGTTTCTGGACCTGGATGCTAGTCGTGTGGTAATTTCACTTTATGAAATCCATCCTTCAATTCACTTACTGTGTGTGACTTAACCTCTATGCCATACTTCAAGAAAAATTGAAGTTGCTTTTGTTTAGAATTTATACTCATTTAATCTTTTGATTTATGTTTCCCTAAACTATTTTAGAAAAGCAAATCTATCAGTGTCTCAAAACAAGGCAAAAGGAGACTGTAATTAGATATATCACCAAGGTCTTTGGTTTTTTTCCCCCTGCATTTGGGATGGGCAAAGAATAGGTAGAAGTAACAATGTGTTCAAGGTTTCATGATTCCATTTATACATCAACATCTGCACACATTTGGTAGCTGCATGACTCTGTCTCAGGCATTATATGTGTGTTTGTGGATTCTGTTTGCTTGATGTAGAAATTCCCAGGCACCCTGAAGTTGCTGCATGGCCCTTGTGTCGTTACAGGTTGGGAATCCCTTTGCTACAGCCCTTTAGGGAACAACACACAGTGGGAATGTTATAGAGTGAGAAGGTATGGTGTAGTGGGAGGTGGTACCTCAGTGGGCCCATGATGAGTCACTCCCCCCCCCCCGCCCCCAGGTACCAGCCATTCAATGGGTCTTTACTTAGGGGCATGAAAAGGGGAGTTGAGAAGGGGAGAGAGAGAGAGAGAGAGAGAGAGAGAGAGAGAGGAGGCCAGCCAGGAACACATGGACGGGAGGGGGGAGGGGAGAGAGGGAGAAAAGGATGGGAGGGGGGAAACAATCCCTTTTATAGCAAGCCAGCCTACCTGGCCTTTGCTAGGTGACTGTTGGGAGGAGCCTAGAAGGAATGCTAAGGTGGTATTAGGGAAAGAACCCAGGGGTTCAGACTGCCTGGGTTAGACTCATAGGCACTGACATTTTCTTTGTATGGTATTATTGTCTGCCTCAGTTCCTTTACCTATGAAATCAAATGATGTAATAGAATCTAATTCACAGAATTTTATGAGAATGTATGAAACACTTAGAAACTGCAGATTTCTGTCAGACAGTAATTGGAGCGGGTTATAAAGTGTTAGTTATTATTATTGTTACAGTTCTGCTCATTATTAGTCTCCAAGTCTGTGTTTGTTGCCAGAGTGAGGAGGGTAGAGGTTGGGGCAGCATCCTCTATGATCTTGTATCTACACAAGAAACTCAGTTTATTCTTCCCAAAACATCCTAAGTCCTTGGACAGGGGAATTTCTGACCTCGACAACATTCCTCCACCTTTTAAAACATGGCTTCCCCTTGTTCATGTGGTGAAGTGATGGTCTGTAGCATGTAGCTTTTGCTACCCTGCCTTAATGCTCCGGAACAGGCTGTGCTACCAGCCTCCACCGAGATTCTCTTGGATCCAAGGATAAAAAACAGCACACACACACACACACACACACACACACACACACACACCAGTTAATCTTAAAATGCCTTTGCTAACTCAATGACTGACACTATTAAATCTCCCTGCCACCCAGGGCCATTGGCCACTCAAACCAAAAAACTCACATGACTGGTTGCCTTTATCTTCTAAAGCTACTCCTTGCTTCTTTCCTGGCTCCCAATTCTCCCTGTGTCCTCTTGTGCAACACTAAGTACCCCGCCCAATCCTCAGTTATTGGTCGCTGGTAGCTTTATTGATGGATCAAGAACCAATTGGAGAACAGGACCTTAGCGTCAAACCCAATCCCCTACAACAGCTGACTCTGAGTTTGCTCCTATCAGAATAGGGTGCTCCCAAGTGTGGAGTCTAACCTTCTTGATATCCATATCAAGATATCCTTGCTGTCAATTTTATTGTCCCACTTCTCACAGCAATGCTGACTAGATTTTTTCCTCTCCTTTGTATCTGCTAATAGTTAGTAGACAGACAGATTATAGATGGATGCTTAAACAGATGAGTAGATAGATAAGGATAATGGATAAGTGATGGGTTACTAGATGGTGGGAGAATGGACACATGGCGCATGGATGGATGGGTATATGATATCCTGTTTTTCTGGAGAAAATTGATAAACATATAATAG
Organism: Mus minutoides; assembly: GCA_902729485.2. Taxonomy (NCBI): domain Eukaryota; kingdom Metazoa; phylum Chordata; class Mammalia; order Rodentia; family Muridae; genus Mus; species Mus minutoides. The sequence goes on along the minus strand of CACVCL010022374.1, from coordinate 39,617 downwards.
CCATAGTAGTGGGTGTGAAGGTTTCACTCATATCTGAGTATGTATTATAAATAAATACACTGTGTATAGACTGCATGCTGAACTGTCGTTGAGTCTTGCTGCATGCCAGGTGCTGCTCTGAGCATACCACCTATCTTAGCTCTCATATGATGCATACAGCAACCACATAAAGCAAGAATGGTTATGGCCCTCAGTTTACTGATGAGAAAATCAGCATGCAGAGGTTAAGAGATCCTTGCCCAAAGTCATGCATCTGCTATGTGATAATTTGAAGTCAGCAGTCGGCTTCCAGGATCCTTGCTTTTGCCAAATGATGCTCAGCTACCTCCTGTTCTGATAGCCCTACCTAATTCTAGCTATTTGGTGAATTTATGCCAGGGATTTTCCCTGTTGTGACATGATACTTTTCTTTCCCATCCATGGTCCCAGGCTCATTCATTCCATCACCTTTTGAATTCTTTAAATGTCCAGAGTGATTTGGAGGACTTTGAGCTCTCAGAAGCCAGCTTTTGGGAGCACTGTCTCTCTGTGACCCACTTTTCTTTCCCGTGTTTCTTTGCCTCCCCGAGGCAGGACATAGAAGCCAGAATTTCTTGTCCCCAAAATTGATCATAGAAATTAAAATATGCTCTATCATTTTTGCTCTTTTTGTAGAGGAGCTAGCCATAGGAGACACTCTGTGGCCGGGGATATAGCTCAGATACTATAACACTTGCAAGCATGAAGTCTTAAGATGGACCCCAAGAACCCACATAAAGATGTTAGGCAACATGCTTGTAATTCCAGGGAAAGGTGAAGGGCCTCTGGGGCTTGCTAGTCAGCCAGTCTAGCTTAACTGGTAAGCTCCAGGCCAGTGAGAGACCTTATTTCAAAGGAGGTGAACTTTACCTAAGGACAACCTGAGACTGTTTTCTTTAGACTTGATATAACCATTTCAATTAGTAATTCACAATGACTTTTATTACCCAAACTGGGCTCACACAAGACCATCCCTATCAACAAGGGGGTGGGAGATCATGGAGTCTTACCTTTTAACCTCTGACTATTGGCCAAAGATAGAGTCAATGAGATGGGAACCACTGTCTTTAGTTGCCTGAAAACTGCCAATACCATCAAGATCCAATGGAAAACTTTAAAGTCACTATCACACAGGCAGCCCTGGTTCATCTCAGTGGGTCCCAGAACAAAACAGTCAAACATGTGTGAGAGAATTGTGGGTAGGAGGAGTGCTGACAGGATAGTGAGAAGGTGGGGAGTGAAGGTAGTTACTAAGTGTTCTGTAATGAGAGAAATTAAATAAGTTTAATTAATTAAACGATTAAAAATAGAAGGCATTCTCTAACAACTTTTCTGTTACAGAAAGGTCCTGCTCCGTGCTGACAAGGAATGAAGGAACGCTGCACAGAGAAACCAAGAAGGATACAGAAGGTTCTTGCTAGGAGTCATCACTGGGTGTATCAGCCAGCCTTGGACTCAGTAGAAGATCCAGTACCTCTTTCTCATTAACCACCTAGAACCCTGGGTGGAACGAATTCATGGGTTTTAAATATTTGTGATCTCAATTCTACCAAATAGTGAATGTCCAGCTTCGTTGAGTAGGTGTCCACCATGTTTATAAATTATATGGCCCAGTTGCCCATGTTTTGGTCACGTATGTGCTGTGGCATGTCCTGCAGTACATGGCTCAGATGCTGCTAGACAACTGAACGTGTGGAGGCTTGCAAGAAGACGAACTCCCAGCCGTATGCTAAGAAGGTGGAGGTGCGGCTTTTGTTTTTAGCTCCACAGACACAGGTACTCAAGCACTCAGGACCCTTGTAGACCTTACCCTATAGATTCCTCATCTAGATGCTTGTTTATAACTTTAAAAATATCGTTTCTATTGAACAAGTCAATGTAGCTACAATATTTCTCTCCGTTCTGTGAGAGGCAAGTTAATCTCGCCCCAATCCCAGCTGACCACTCAAAAGTTATGGAGGACATGATTTGTAGTTACGGCTGGTGTGGGCGCAGTCTTGGGGACTGAGCCCTCGGCGTGTGCACCTGACACTGTCTCAGGTAGATAGCAGCAGGCCTGAGGTCACTTCGAGGACATGCAGCTAGTGTCTGCTGCAGAGCTGCTCGCTGGTGGAGAGAGATCTCTCTCTCTTTTGAGGTCACAGAAGTCTTGGCTCTATTTTTCCCAGCAAACCTTTCCACTGTCTCTCCTGCTCCTAAGAGCCTCTGTGCACTTTGTAGATTCCTTGGAAGTCGATCAAAGCTGCATACTGCAATATTCCCTACACTGACATGGGATATGAATAGGCAAAAGCAATGGCTTGTAGTCCTCGCAGAATCCTGAGAACGCACCCTTGAGAAAGAATATTAGTAGCTGTTCCGTTCTTTACAATTGAGAGGGGGAAATTAAGTTATTCCCGCAATGTATTCCAGTCAAATAATTAAAGCACACTCGTCTGTTAATTCCACTTCGAGATGCTCATTGCTTTTGCGGGGTTTGCTTTGAGGAGGGCTAAATGAGGTCAAACTTCTTGGGGAAGCCTTGAATTCAATTGCAAAAAACAGCCTCACAAGGCTGGTTAAACAAAAATCCCCATGCAAAATCATGGCCCAGCCAACCAATCAAGTCACCTTTAGAAGTTAGTAACTTTCGGCTGACCTTGGTGGAAGCCGGAACCACAGTTATAACTCTGGCGTTGGACTTTGCTTTTTTTTTTTTTTTTTTTTTTTAAGATCAAACTCCTAGAGGCTAAGAAAGCTGCTCTTGCTCGAAATTAGGAAACACCTCCTAGTCAGGCCTCTGTTTAGAACTGCTGCAATATCTTCCCATCTGATTGACCTGACTTTGGTCCCGTCTTTCAGAACCAAAGCCTGGATAATTTAATCAAAGCAGTTTGCTCTGGTCCTGATCGACTTTTCAGAATAGCTGCCTCTGGCTTCTGCAATGCGTCTTGGAAACGTGGACTTTCACACTCGGCCAAGCACTGTCTATAAAAGGAGGCTGCTTAGCAAAGCAAGAGACCCCTTGCAGGGCTTCCAAGACTTTAATGTCTCAGCCAAGCTTAAGGAGTATCAAATCATAGCCCTTAGCTTTACAGACTAGAAGGCCAAAGATGCCGGGAGGAAAGGCACTGCGGGATCGTGGGGCTCACAAGGGGGATGTCCTGTCATCTGACCACTCTGCTTCCACATCAGTTTGTATTTAATCACTATGTTTTATTATTTTTAAGACTAGTGTATTACAAAATTAAGAGTCCATTGTAAGATGAGCCCAGTGTGAGGGTGGTATATATAAACAGATCTCTGATTTTGAATTTTCTTGTCAAGTCTGGGGATTATACAAAGCAAAGAAATGGAGAGACCATTATAGTTGGGAAAATATGTCTGACCCAACAAGATGAATCCAACATGGAGAAAATAGTCAGCACCACTCTTAGCTGAAGAGCTCAGCAAAACTTTCCAGTAGCTCACGGACCCACCTCATGCCAGTCACCATATGAGTCTATAGAGACAGCAGCCGGCTGATGTTAAAAACTCTAATTAAACTCTGATACAGTGCAAGCACATTGTGTAAGTCGGTAGATAAGTCTGGAAAGATACAGCATTGTACATCATAGTTATATTGGAGTGGACCTGGGAAAAAGAGACGGTTATTGTTTTTAACTATGCATTCTGCAGGATGTGGCTTTTTTTAATAATGAGGATTGCATTTTGTAATAAGGAAATCTTAAAAAAAACTGTGATTCATAAAAAGCAAGGTCAAAGGAGAGTATTCCAATGAAGAGTAGGCACACCTGTCTTTCTGGGAATGAGCTTTGGTTCTGATCTACGTACACAGTGTGCCATAGCTTGTAGCTAGGATCTGCTCACTCTTGATTGGCCAATGCCTGTGGCAGAGCAGAGGCTAAAGATACACTACTCCTTGCTGCCCCTGTAAGACACAGGATGTGTGCGACAAGGTCATGAGTCCCTCGAGGTCAGGACTGACTCCAGGTCCCCAGGACTTAGTAGATGGTCACCATAACCACCTAGAACTCTGAGCAGAATGAATTCATGGGTTTTAAATATTTGTGATAAGAATTCTACCAAACAGTTAATGTCCAGCTTTATTGAGTAGGTGTCTCCACCATGTTTAGAAAATTCAGTTAAAATCAATATGAAATAAAATGATATTATTTTTATAGGCAGAAGACAATAACTCATCCCAGAGATGTAGTCAACGTTTGGGGCATTAGGAGTCTAAAAACATACCCCGTGCCTTCAGACTTTTATATTTGACATTGCCGGCTGACCTGTAAATCCAGCAACAGATTGACTTGAACACTGTATTTTAAGCCCTTTACACAAGCAAAGCACCGTGACTCCTGCTTACTCAAATCCAAATTAAGGCATAACTCAGAAGAAAGTAAATCACCTTTTTGAAAGTACCCAGCTCCGTGGGGAGATAAAATAGGTCAAGCTCCTCTGGACAAACTGTCAGACGACAACCGCCACTGCTCTCAGCTTTGGTCACTTGCTCCCAGCACAGAAATAAATCTGTTTGTGCCAACACTCTTATTCCCCACTTCTGAAGGAAGTCAGCGATGGAACAGTGTCAGGGACTCAGGACATGACAGTGTGAGGTTCATTCTCATGTGAGGTCGAAACTCAGCTCTTCGCTGTGGGATTTTGTCATTCCTCCACCTTTCCAAGGCTCACTTTTCATGTCCCAGAGTCCAAAATGGAGATAATGGTGTAACTTGCTCAATCTCTTAAACTATGATGCTTTTTCTTTCAGCCTACACAAAAGGGACAGTAACCTGAGAGCTTGTTATGAAAACTAAATGATACATGTATATATGCAATATTAATTTATGCATTAATCATATTATATACTATGTAGCATATGATGGGTATAGGCTAATTACTAACATATGCCTGCTAGAGAATAACATACACAAATGTATATTTATCATTTTTATCTCTGTGTGTATTCTATTTGCCCATGGGGTTACTATGAGAACAAGAGAAATTATAGAACATACTATAACATGAAGCATGCTCTAAGCTACAAATGGTATTTGACAGGTATGCACTATAATGATTAGTTAATATGAGATAATATAAGGATTTCTGTGGACAAATTTGCTTATTGAATTGAAAAATCTGGAGACTTAAGTAAACAAATCACTCTGTCTTCTTGTTGGCAGGCCCCAGATCTCCCTCACAGAACGTTTCTTTAATGGCTATATTTTTTTTTCTGGAACTATTCATATTTTATAAAACTTCTAAGATACAAGTAAGCAAAGATAAGTAGAGCTATCATTCAGGTATGATTTTGATGTGCATTTTATAATCTGACTGTTTTGTTTCATAAAACACCTTGAGGATTTTTCATTGTTAATTTATGATATAACGAAAGTATATAATATTGTAGTATTTATTATATAATATTTACAACTAAAGGTCTACATTTTATTTAATCATCACACAATGTTGAGCCATTTATTTTATCTCAAACTGTTTAATATTTACACATAAACCGATAATAAACATTTTCAGGACAGAAACTTGGATCACACTGATGTTAATGACTAAAAATACATAGAGCTGGAATTACGGATTTAAGAATATGCATGGTTTTGTTTTAATTTATTTTTATTTGATATTCATTGGTGTTTTGCCTGCATGCATGTCTGTGTGAGGGTGTTTGATGCCCAGGAACTGGAGTTACAGACGGGTGTGAGCTGCCTTGTATGTGCTGAAAATTGAACCCAGGTCTTCTGGAAGAGCAGCCAGTGTTCTTAACCTCTGAGCCATCTCTCCAGGCCAATACATGTATTTTTTAAATAGCTTAATTGATATATAATTTACATACCATAGAATTCTCCCAAAGGGCACAATTCATTGGTTTTTAAAAAGAACAAATTGAGAGTTATGAAGCCATCACTGTGTTTCCTTTAGAATGTTTCTACACCGCCCCCCCACCAATTTCTTTCATTCCAATCTGCAGTCGCTCTTCTATCTCTAGCTCCAGGCAACCGTTGATCAGATCTGTAGATTTGTCTTTCCTGGAAACTTCATCCAAGATGCAGACTTTTGCACCTGGTTTCTATCTCTTAGAATGATTTCTTCAAATTTGTTCATCCAGCCAATCTATGTAGGCAGTTTCTTCCTTCCATGTCATATGGCTTGGTTCTACCATGTTCCTCCAGGAGCAGGCACTAAATACTTGCTCTCCAACTCAAGTGCTATTTGGGTGAGTCCTTGAAAACTTCAGGAGGTAGGCTTGGCTGGGTTGCTGGTGGCAGGCTGTGGGAGGTGGCTGTAGCTTGCTCCCTGGTTTCAGTACTACTTCACACCACCCGGTCTACTGTGATGTGAGTAGCCTCTGCCATATACTCTTTTTACTGAGAACCCCACTCTGTCTCCCCCCCCACCCCCCACCCCCCCACCCCCGCCATGATGGGCTGGAATCCTTGGAAACTAGGAGACAAACTGTCTTGTCTCTTTGATTGTTTCTGCCAGGATTTGTCACAGTGATGAAAGTAACTAGTGCACTGATAGGTTGTATCTGGTTGTGTGAATCTTGACACACTCTGTTTATGTTGTAACCAGCTGATGGACATGTGGGTTCTTCCTACTCTTTTTTTACTGTGAATACGGCTGCTATAAGCACTCCTGTGACTGCACGGGCATCTCCTCTCTTGGCCAAACACTAATGATGGTATTGTACAGGAAGCTTATTTTTAAAAAAATTATTTATTTATTTATTTATTTATCATTTGTAAGTACACTGTAGCTGTCTTCAGCCACTTCAGAAGAGGGCATCAGATCTCATTACAGATGGTTTTGAGCCACCATGTAGTTGCTGGGATTTGAACTCAGGACCTTTTTGGAAGAGCAGTCAGTGCTCTTAACTGCTAAGCTATCTTTCCAGCCCAGGAAGCTTATTTTTAACATTAAATGTAACTATATACTCCTTTCCTAAGTGGCTGTACTTTCCCCCACCAACCACATGTGGGGTGTCAGTCTCTACACATCCTCGCCTGTGTTCATGATAGTTTCAATTTGTCCTTTCTTTCCCATTTAGGTTTTAAAAAGAATCTTTAAAAAAAAAGTGAATATGTAATTTATAGGAAACAGAAGCATACAAAACAAAGAAAGAAAATATACACATTCAACCTACTTCAGCTAGACATGTCCTGGTCCTGGGTGTGGTCACAGTGTGCCGGAGTAGGCAATAGAGAACTATAGCATGTGGCACGCTTTCCACTGTGACTGTCCACCATTCGCCAGTTCAAATGAGTGTTTCAATAACCAAGAACATATTACACCAATTGAATCTGCTAGTGGGGAAAAAAACCCGCTGTAATTCTGACTTCCTTGGTGACAAATATTTCACGGAAGCTAAAAATGGCAACAGACCCTTAGGATAGAACCACTGGAAGAGTTAGAATTCAAATACTTAATTCCCTTAATGCTCAATTTAAAATGAGACACGCAGCAGCAGGCTACACTAAGTACAGTGTTGCTGGCAGCTCATTATCAGACCTATAATACTATTATAATATTAGCAAGAAGGAAGGCTACCCTGAATGCGTGCATTCCTCAGGCCACAGGCCGAGCACACCTGCATCAGTGGCTCCTGTCAGAGTGTGGCTCTGACCGCACCTGCGTGCATCTCTCCCTGCAGGCTTCCTTCCACGCCTCTGCTGCTGGCCTGAGAGCTTGCACACTCATGATGAGGAAGGACATCAAACACCGTTACATGTAGCTATTGACCAGTTGTACACGTTCATTTGAAGAAAAAAAAAGTTTTTTCAACTATTTTGACATTTTAGGTCGGATTTTAGGAGTTGTTAGAGTTCTTTGCATATTCTATGTATGTCTTTTATCAGACACACAGTTCTTTATTTCAGCATACAGTTTATCTTTCCATCATCAAACACGTTTTCCTCTATGATGTTATTATGGCTGGAGTTGCCTTTTAAATTCTGTTTTGAAATTGCTGCCAGTATATAGAGCTACAATTGATTTTTATATAACAATTTTCCTGCAACCTTGCTAAAACTATATATTAGCTCCAGTAGAGTTTAATTTTTTTTTGTAGATTCTGCAAATTTTCAACATGTAAAATTGTGTTTTGGTTGAGAGCTGTAGACTTTAATGGTTGGGCTATCTCTCCAGCTTGTGTTTTGAACTTTTGAAATTGAAGCAACCCCACACAGTATACAGCTAACCATTTTAAACTGTACAACCGAGTGGCATTTGACACTTTTAGGATTATATAGCTATCACACATATCAACTTCCAAAGCCTAAAACTGAGGGGGAAACCCCATGTGTATTAACTGGTCACTTCCTACTTTCCCTTAATATTCCTCATTCTTTCATGGTCTGTTTTAAGTCCTTTTCAGCTTATCTACTAGATGTCTATCATATAAATAGAATCAAACAATATGACTTGCGTGTCTGTTTTCTTTCATTTAGCATTTTGGAAGTGGTTATTTATCATCATCATTACTACCACCTCCACCACCACCACCACCACCACCACCACCACCACCACCACCACCATCATCACCATCACCATCATCATCATCATCATCATCATCATCATCATGTGCCTGGGGTGTGTGCTACAACATGTGTAGAGATCAGAGGACAACTTTGTGGAACTGGTTCTCTTCTTCCGGGTATCAACCTTGGGTCAGCAGGCCGAGAAATTTTCTAGCTTGTCATAGCATGACTTTGAGGCTCCTCCACACGTGTGGATTGTGGATATGTAAACTCTATTCCTTTGCATGGCTAGGTAACATGCTATCATGTCTGTCTGTCTGTCTGTCTGTCTGTCTGTCTGTCTGTCTGTCTGTCACTTTCTCCTGTTTTGTAATCCACTGATGGGCATTTGGCTTGTGTCTGTTGGATCTTGCAAAGTTTACTATTGTGAAGCATTTGTGTACAAATATATTTTTGAGGCTTCCTTTTGATTTCTTTTGGATACAGACCTTGGGAAGGAGAACTGTATGTCAAACAGTTTGAAGAGCCAGCAAGCTTCCCCACACATCTGCTCTCTTTTACAGTCTCAGCAGCGACAGATGTGGACTCCAATTCCTCTGTCTCCACTAAGATATATTTTCAATTAATAAAAGTTATGACCACCCTAGTGGGTGTAAATTGTATTTTATTGTGGCTTTGATTTATATTTCTCAAATAGTAATGCACTTTGTAACTTTATATGTATTTTAGTTTCTTGATTATTTTATTTTTTAATATTTATTTTTATGCATGTGTGTGTTCTCCCTGTATTCGTGTCTGTGCGCTACATGTGTACAGTGCCCACGGATGCCAGAAAGGGGGTACCAGAACCCTTGGGACTGGAGTTACTATCTATTGTGACCCTCTGTGTGGATGCAGGAGATGAAAGCCAGGCCCTCTGGAAGAGCAGCCACTGCTGTTAACTGCTGAGCTGTCTCTCCAGCCCCCTGACTGTTGAGTGGCCGCCTTTGACAATGACATTTTTCCTTGTTTTTTGGATGGCTTGCTTTAAGTATTAGAATGTGTACCTCACTTATCTCCTTGGTTTGGGTAAAACGTGCTGACTTTCCCCATCCGTAACTCCATGTTTTTCGCCACCCTATATATTGCCATTATCACTGTTGTGTCCCATTAGAACCAAAGACAGCAGTTCCATAATAACTGATTTATATATAATGGAGCCCTTTTGAAGAAATTGAGGGCCAGTGAGAGACCGAATGTTTAGTAACCATTTTATGTTTGCCCATATCTATAAGGTATACCTCTTTGAGGACAATCAAATTATTCACAGAGAGCTCCCTTTAGTACCTCTAATGAGTTTCCTGGCGGCAGTCACAAACTGCTGATCTGCCGATGATATCTGGCTTCAGTTCTGAAGGATTGTTCTGTCACACGTAGAAGCCCTTGTCGATTCTGCCCTTCCCCTGCATCCCGACCTGTATCAGATGCGCTGCAAAGCTGGCTTCTGTTTACTGAATCATGATTGTGTTCTCCCGAGGTGATAAATCCTTTCCTATGTGGCATGTATTTTTGTTTGTTTTGTGAGGTTTTTGTTTGTGCATTTTTAAGATACTTGTCTTTGAGGCTTTCAGAAGTCAGATCGTACATTTCTAAGGTGAGAATCTCTTTGGGCTTGTTTCTGTTCCCCAGGGTGAGGGGAACTTCTTGGATCTGCAGACCATCTTGAGTAGGCTTTCAGTCAGCTAGGGATTTGTGAAGAGTGTTTCTAATTTAGATGACTTTCTCATTTTACTAGGCTCCCTGTATTAATTTGCTGGCTAGACTTTTTAAAAATATTATTATTTTAAATTTTAAATTCATTTTACATCGTGATCTCAGCCCCCCCACTCCTCTTTTCCTAGCCCCACCCTTATAAATCCCTTCCCCCATTGTCCCTGCCTGTTCTCCTCAGAGAATAGGAGTCCCCCTTGGGTACCACCCCACCTTGGGGCATCTCTTCCCAGTAGGTACTTCCTCTGGGCACATCCTCTCTCACTGAGGCCCAATCAGGCAGTCCAAGTAGCAGTGGGGAAAGGGATGCAATGGCAAGGAACAGAGACTGATACAGTCCCTGCTTCATTTGTTAGGGGACTCATATGAAGACCAACTGCATATTTGCTACAACTATGTAGGGGCTCTAGGTCCATCTCTGGTCCTTGATGGCCCAGGCTCTGTGACCTCTCATAGCCCCCGGTTAGTTGACACTCTGCGTGTCCTTGACGCCTCTGACTTGCTCATTTCTATTCTCCACTCTTCCACAAGACTCGCTGGGCTCCATTTAATGTTTGGCTGTGGGTCTCTGCACCTGTGTCCATCCACTGCTGGATGAAGCCTTTCAGGAGACAGTTATGCTAGGCTCCTGTCTGCAAGCGTAGCAGAGAATCGTTAATAGTGTCAGGGGTTGGCTCTCTCACATGGGATGGGTCTCAAGTTGAGGCAACCATTGGATGGTTGTTTCCTCAGTCTCTGCTCCATCTTTATCCCTGCACATTTTGTAGGCTAGACAAATTTTGGGTTGAAGGTTTCGTGGGTGGACTGATGTCCCCCTTCCTCCTCTGGAACTCTCTTACTATGCTTCTCAGCTCTGAAGCACAGCTATGGGTGGTCTCTGTCCATATTGCTTCTTTTACTGTCAATAGTGTTGAGCACAAAATTTCCTTCATGTACTCCAAATCAAGTCCTCATCAGAGTAAGGCTACGGAGAGATAACATTGCCTACTGGGTCTTCATCTGAGAGAGGGGAAGGGGTGAGCAGTGAAGGAGATGCCACAAACTCCTGCTTTTACTCCAAACCCAAAGGTTGTTTTCCGTGAATATATTTTTTAACTTGTTGCTTGCCTCTCATCCATTCCCAGAACTCTGAAATAATGGCTTTAAATTATGGTGTCCAGTTTTATCTTACTGGGAGGGAGGAGAATTTGCCTTTTCTGCTCTGCTTTTACTGGGAGTTATGCTTCTGTTTTGGTACAGAGAGCTGCACTGGTCTCCAGGATGACTATACCATGCCATGCTTCCATGTGCAATATATAACAACTCAGATTTTCTTTTATATGTTCTAGGGTTGGGTGATAGCATTAAATAAATACAGCAAGACTTGTAGAAAAAAAAGGCTTAAATTATGGGTTTAAGTTTCTCTACTTATGACTACTTTAAGGATCTTATTCAAGACGAAGGAAAGATGAAGTATGTATTTAAAGCTCCTGGATGTAAACTGTTTCTGTAGAAATTCTAGGCTTGTATTATTGCCTGGCCATAACAACTGGTTGTCAACCAAAACAGTTGCCACGGTCCTCATGTTTAAGATCAGTAAGCCTCCGACATCTCTGCTTACATACAGAGAGCTCAGAATTTAATAATATCTTACAATAGCAACGGGGAAGGCCAGTGATGGCATTCCAGAAAACTGTCAGAGAAAGAATAATTTCTTAATAAAAGAATTAAGCACAGAGTTTGGCAGAAAGAGGGGAGGGAACAAGCCACAGGTCTACAAGACCTCCCAATGTTTTCAGGTCAGTTCTGATGTGGACTTGATATCTGAGTGTCAGGATAGCAATGTTCTGACTGTGTTCTAAAGGCTTTCCAGGAGCCATGTATGAAGTTGAGGATTTTCCCCACTGGGAACCAGGACATAGGGAGGAAAATGTACAGACAGGCCCTGGAAGTCAGGAGATGGAAGTCAGGAGATGGAAGTCAGGAGATGGAAGTCAGGAGATGGAAGTAAGTCAGGAGATGGAAGTCAGGAGATGGAAGTCAGGAGATGGAAGTCAGGAGATGGAAGTCAGGAGATGGAAGTCAGGAGATGGAAGTCAGGAGATGGAAGTCAGGAGATGAGGGCACAGGTTTGCTGCTGTTTTTGTATTTTTGGTTGTGAGCCCAACCTTTTAATGGCGGAGCCGATTTCCCCCATCCCCAGCCCTCGTTTCTGTCCTTTTGAATATGGAATAGACTATAGAACATTCAGGTTTGCAGAAGCACATGCCTTCTTTACATTATCTCAGCCCCCAGCAACTCTCACCAATGTGTTTGTGTGCATCCTTTCCTGGTTTGAGGTAGGGGGACAAGAAGGAGAAAAGTGATGTTTTCTAATTCATGTGGGTTCTGGTTTGGTCTAACCTCTGCCACTTCTTTTAGTTCCTTCATGCTTTGCCAAATGGGAGGGTGGACTGGAAGGCAGAATGGTGGGTTTTGAGCAAAAGTGTAAGAATCCATTGTTAAAGGCATATGACAGAGGTTGATAGGGAATACGTCCATAATCAGACAATGGGACATTCAGTAGCTGGGAGGATAATATATGTATATATGTGTATATATATATATATATATATATATATATATATATATATATATATATATATATATATGTAACATGTATCATATAATATTATATGTTAATCTGTTGGAATAATAACAACAAAGATCCAGGAGACTCTTTCAAGCTGTAGCCCTCGAACAACCTGTAGTGAAGGTCAGCTTTAAATTCCCAATCCATCCTCGACTGATACTATATGAAGCACAAAATTATATGTTTGTATATCACAGCAATTTAAAAGGGTTCTAAACTACTCAATTTCTGCACTTATTGGAGACTGATAATAAGCAGTTTGAAGGCCAGAATGGGCCCAAGAATCCCACACTGGGAAAGAGTATTGTTATAGTAATAGTTGAGATATCAATGGGAATAAAAGAGCAAACAAACAGGGCTCTACTCTGAAATGCCCAACGGTTGTTTCTCTGGAATGTGTGCGTGGCGGGAGACTCTGTGCATTTGACATTTCCATGATGAAGATGTACTAACAGAGATCAGGCTACTAAAACAGAGTTGGGGATGCAGACTAGAGCTGAGTTATACACATGCTGCCGTAATTTACATGCAGATCTTCTGCTTATGCAAGGATTCAAAAAGGTTGAATATACAACCTTCCAAACAGTAGAAGAAAACTCAGATTCATTCTACGCATTGGAAATCAGGAAAGGAAAGCTAAGACACTTCCTTCTGTCAGTCATCAGAGGCATGCTCTTATGTCACCTGACTCTCCAGTAGAAGCCAGACCTTATTTCTTCAGCCTCCTTTGCAGTTTAGGTACAAGCCTGTGACCTAGGCTTAGTCAGTCAGATGGCTTCCCTTGGCTCAACCAATCATGCAGCCCTCCTTTAGATTCCAATTCAGAAGGGCATCCTGGGGGAATTTTCAAAATGACCAGATCTTGGCAAGTAGCAGTGAAGGGAACCTGGAGTCAGTTCCCGTCTCACCGGTGATGCCAGAGTGGGTCTTGGGAACTCACACTCTGATCCTCCTGGGGAGTCTTCTAGATTCTCTTCTTTGCTTAAGTGCTAGTTTGCTTTCCTTTTGCTGGGATAAGCAGTGTAGGTCAAAGCAGGCTACTGAAGAGATGGTCTGTTTCAGCTTACACTTGCACATCACAGCCCATCACTGAGGGGAGTTGGGGCAGGGACTCAAGGCAGGGAGCTGAAGCAGAGGCCATAGTGGAATGCTGCATACAAACTGCCTCTCTCGCTCGGCTCAGCTCAACTCTCTCACACAGCCCAGGAGCACCTGCCTAAGGATGGTGCTCCCCACAGTGAGCTGGACCCTCTCACATCAATCAGCAATCAGGACAACTTCTCAGAGATATGGCCACGGGCCAATTTGACTGAGGCAAAATATTTAATTAAAGTTCCCTCTTGCGTCAGGTTGACGATAAGAAGTAACCTGCACATCTGGTTAACTATTTGGGGGGAGCTACTGACACTCAAAACAAGGGATTGAAACAATACATGTACCTCATTTAGAAATGATCCCTTCATTGAAATGTAATCACTTACTACACAATTAATTAAAATACAGAACTCAGTGGATTTAGTATAGTCACAACATTATACAGCTATCCCCACAATCAAATTTGCATTTGAACCATCATTCCACACTAAGACTCTGCAGCTGCCAGCCATTGTTCTTCCCTCCCTCAGTCCTTTCCACTCTATCCCTGCCTAAGCTCCGGGCAACCAAATCCAATTTCTGTCTGTACATATTTGCCTATTCTGTGTATATCATATAGAGTCTATACATAGATGTTAATTAGTCTTTTTGGACTCTTTTCTTCCAAATAGCTTCATTCAAACCGTTCCGATCTATATTGGGAGATGCCACAGTCCATTATTATCATTATTATTAATTATTTTATTATTACTGTTATTTTGCAGATGAAAAAATCTGCAATATAAAGTAAACCTCGTTTTATGCATGTGTCAACCAGTGGGATTTGAGTTGTTTTTATTATCATGAACGATGCTGCCAGAACCCTTGGAACGAAGGTGGTTTTTGGAGACCTATTTTCATTTTTCTTGGGTTGACAGCTAGGGTGGAATTAGCAGGTCAGATACGTAACCTTTTGGGGATTGCAGAGCCTGTTTTCCGGAGAGCATGTTTTCCCACGTGTCTGCAGCATTCCCTGGTCTCTCAACAGTGTATGGGGTTACAGACTCTCTACGTGCCTGCTGACATTTACCACCAAGCCCTCTTTCCAGTAGATGTGCTGCTAGCCTTAACTGGCACAGTTTGGCGTTGATTTGCATTTCTCTTATGTCAAGCGTCTTTTTGTATACTCATTGGCCATTCTGATATCTAATGTAGAGAAACATCAATTCAGTCTTTGATTATTTCTAAATTGGGTTCTTCCTCTTCTTCTTATAAAGTTATGCAGCTGTCTGTGCACTCTAGTGCAAGTCCCCTATCAGGTGTATAATTTGCAAACGCTCCCTCACTTTGTGTGGGTGATCGTTTTAGTTCCTTGATGGCCACCACATTTTTTATTTATGATACAGAACAGAAGAAGCCCTAGATTGAGTATGGGCAGAATCGCAAACACAGATGGCTTGTGGTGTGAAAATACTGGAGAGCATTCTCTGTTAATGCTGCTGACTGAGAACCACATCCGCCCATTTTGCTCTTACGAGCCTACTTTCCTTTCTTTAATCTGTATTTTATTTTTTACATTTTCATACAAGTGAATGGATTCATTCTTTTTTTTACACATATATACCATTTTACTTGGTTTTAATTCACCCCCTTGCCCAGAAACCTATACTTCTCTCTTGTTGATTCCCTGCCTCCTTTCCTTCTCTCTCTCTCTCTCTCTCTCTCTCTCTCTCTCTCTCTCCCTCTCTGTGTGTGTGTGTGTGTGTGTGCGTGTGTGTGTGTGTGTGTGTGTGTAATATATGGTAGGTCCCTCCCTCTCTGGCCTAGAAATGGTCTAGCCAAACAATACCCAAGGATTCACCTGTCTCTGTTTCCCAAGAGCTGAGATTATAAGAAGGCAACATCATGCCTGATTTGTTTTTTGTTTTTATTTGTTTGTTTTGTAGTGTTTTTGATACAAGGTCTCTCTATGTATCCCTGGCTATCCTAGAATTTGCTATGTAGTACAGGCTGTCCTGGACCTCTCTGAGATCCTCCTGCCTCTGCCCCCTGAGTGATGGGATTAAAGGCTTGTGCTACCACATTCTGGCTTGTATTTTTTGGTACAGTTTCTGGAGTTGATTTCATCATGTTCTTATGACTGCAACTGAGGCATCTCCCTAGCCTATTTCTTACTTATTAAAATATTATATCCTCTTGCTATAACTAATTATCACTCTTTGTAGGGAAAGCAAATTATTCTCTTTAAGGTCAAGATATTCTGGTGATATCTACAATTAACTATTTTTATTAAAGAAGAGTTTATAATCAAAGTCAATCTTAGGATGAGACAGTTAGTTTGGTTATTATTAAAGAATATTGGAGAAAAATTACCTGAATTGAATCACACGGCTTCTAAGGTATTTTTCTACTCAAAGATTTTACGGCTACTTGTCATTTTTCCATCAACCCATCAATTCTTTGTTTCAAGAAAATAAGAGTCTTAAAGGAATTTATAAAATGTCAAATGCAACATAAATTAGAAGAAACAAGAAAGGAAAAATAATCCAGGTTACATATACAAAATCAGAAACAACATGAGCACAGAAGAATCCATCTTGCCAGCTAGTGTGTTGTGTTACACAGCTGCAAACCTGCTTGGGGCTTTCCAGAAGTCAAGGCCACAGAGGGAGACTTGGCCAGCCACAAAATTTATTGTGCCTATCAGGTGCAATTTTTCTCTTTCTAGAAGCAGAAAGAAATGTCTCCTGATCCCAGCTCTGCAAAAGTCACTGTTTTACTTTAAAGTATTTCCTTTTCCATGTCTCCTGTGGGCATTTAGTCATTTTGCTAACTGCCTTTTCCCTCACTTTGGATGGCATTTGGGAATGCTGACGGCGCTGAAGCTGAGAGCTATGGGCCACCACACAAAAGAGTAAACATGTCTCTCTTCCTCAGAATCCTATTGAATGAGTCCCTGAACTGTTTCTACCATGATACCTTTTGAACAACTGCTATGCCCTGATCTCAAGGTCCCCACAGAACACCAGAGACCACCAGGAGTCGAGCTTGTATGCAAAAGCAAAGAGTCTTTGTTCAAGCTGGAGCTCAGACCACCACCAGCTTCCACCAGCACAGTGGAAGGTGTGGAAAGGTCCTGAGCTGACACAAGCATTGCTTATTTATCATGGTTACTGCAGAGCAGGGCGAGGGACTTTCTAACTTGGCAGTTACATGATTGGTTAACAGTTGCTTGGTGCACTTCTATTGGCTAGTAACGAATTCAACTTGGTATGAACAATGGTTGCTAGCTTAATCAATCTACTTTTAGGCATTAGGTACTTTACCCTTAAGAACTGATTGGTTGTCTCTAAGGGTGAAGTAGCTATTTGCTCAGGGGAGTTGTGATTGTTACCAGGGTGACATGACTCTTGGAACAAGTTGGGTTTTTTTCCAGTATAGGAGCTCATTCAGAGAGCAAGTCAATCATATAATGGAATCTGGAAGCAAAATGGAGTTTGTAATGCTAAGCTGGGCCCTTCACAATAACCATAACTACAATCTGTTGGTTCCTCAAGAACTTAACTGCTTGACATCGTAATCACAAAAGACTGAAATAAGATGGCATCCTGCTATGCTATGAATCTAAAATGCATTAGCTAGATTTTGGTGTTTCTGGGCACCCAGCTCCTGTGAAGAAAAGTCTTGCTTTGCTCACAGTGGGTTGGTTGTTTGGCACCATGAGCTTGGGATGAGCATCACAGCAGTGGAGACATGGGGAGAAGGCTTCAAGATCACAGAGCTGGAACAAAGCATCCAGGATCCCCAGCCACACCTATCAGGCTAGGGAAGGAAAGGGTTAAGGATGAGCAAGCTTAGGCTTGCACACATTGCTATGGCTTATATGCCATTCTGCTGCTGGTCCACTGGGTCACATTCTGCAAGAGCTGCAAGGGACTCTGGGAATTGGGTCTGGTTAGGTGATTATGTATAACTAACATTTGATGCATCTGTGTGGAGGAAGGGTAGATGTGAGGCTTTATTACTTAAAGAGGGTGGGGAACAGCAAGTAGTCTCTGTGGGGTAGTCAAGAGACTCCATCCTTCTCTCTGGGAATACTTCTATTCTTTCTGACTTTGAGATTTATTATGACTTGGTATCTTAGTTACATTTTTATTGTTGTGGTAAGACACTATGCTGCAATGTAGCTTCTAAAAGCAATGGTTTATTTGGGGCTTTGGGTTTCAGAGGGTTTGAATCCAGATAAGTATGCCAGGGAGCATGGCAGTGGGCAGGCAAGAATGGTGCTGGAGCAGTAACTGAGAGCTTACCTTTAGTCAGCAAGTGGGAGCAGAGTGAGAGACTAGGAATGCCCAGTGTCTTGAAACCTCAAAGCTGGCCCCCAATAGTACCTCCTTCAAGAAGGCCACACCTCTAATCCTTTCCAAACAGTTCTACCACCTGGGGTTCAAATATTCAGACCTATGAGCCTCTGGGAGTCATTCCCATGCAATCCACCACACCCAGTGTCCAGCCACCAGGAACAGTCCATTATTTTTATCATTTCTTCATGTCTGATGGAGAAGCAGTCTCTTACCTTTAACAAGTATTTGTATTTCCTCTCTCTGCTCCCCAAAGCAAAGTCATTGTTCACATAGAACTGTAGAGTTAGTCAAGGCTTCCTCAATCTACAGATGAAAGAACTGAGATTTAGTGTGAGTGACTTGTTCAGTGATTACTGACAAGGTGGGAGTTGAACATGGGCATCTGTTTTTACCCCATAACAGAAATATAAATGCTCCATCCCCCTTAGGCTCCTCCGTGGCCTCTTTACTGGTGGAGAGTAATGAAAAGAAAATGGACAGTGTGTGTCTGTCTGTCTATGTGTCTGTGTGTGCCTGTGTCTCTGTGTGTGTGCTTGTCCACACATCATGTGTGGAGGCCGGAGATCAATATTGGATGTCTCTGTCTATGATTCTTATCTTTTGAGACCAGGTCTCTTACTGAGCCTGGGGCTTGCTGTTTTGGCTAGAGATTGCCTAGCCATCAGGACCTCAGGATCTGCCCACCTCTGTGCTCCTAGCATTGGAGTGATAGGCATGTTCTCATCATTGATCAACAAGCACTTTACCCACTGAACCATCTCCCCAGACCCCAAAATGCTGATCTTTCTTCATTGGCAGCGAGAGGAAGATGACGAAAGCCCAGTTTAGATTTTCAGTTATTAGACTATGTGTGTAGAGAAAGAGGATGTAAATGGGTGGAAGGGCTGAGAGGCCAGATATGGCCATATATACTGTGTGCATAGAGAGAAAGAAAGGAGAAAACCACCAAGGAAACAGATATAGAGGGAAGAATTCTAGAATGAGTGTTAGCTGAAGAAATCTCAAGAAAAACACAGGGGATTGACAGGCAAGGCATGCTGGAACTCATCTGATTTATGAAGACAAGAAAGGTTCAGGCAGGAGAAATCCTGGTGTAGAGAATAGCCGTGTAAGGACCAAGAGTCAATCCCCTCCTTTGTTCTGGGGTGGTTAGCCCAAGCATGCGCTGGTCATTCAGTTGGGAATGGGGTGAGCAGTGATACCCAAGCTGCAGAAATCTCAGTCCTATGCAGGCTGTGGCCCCTTCCACAGAAGCATCAATGGAGATGGAGAGACTCAAGACAAAGCCATCAAAACCCCAACCTTATAGGGAAGGTGAAAACCTTCCACAGCTATGCAAAGAAGAGTACAATCTGTTAGTTTGTCCAGGAAGAGTGGTGGGGAAAGCCCAGTATTCATCAAGAGAGCTAGTCAATACATTATAATAGCTACCAGGATCAGAGATGTAGATACATATTGATTGACCTGGGAAAAGATCTATATGTTATTACGAAGTGGGAAAGAAAGTGGAATGAACAGAATAGTACAGTTCTGTTGGGAGAATCACACAGGTCTATGAAAACTACTCGGAAGCTGTACACAGGTATTAGCATATTTCTGAAGTAGGGGGGAATAGAAAATGGAGCACAGTGGTTGTTTCTGGAGGGTAGGATGTGTGTTTTCACATTTATTTTCATTCTCAATGTTTTTCTTTTGCAGTGAGCACACATTTCTTTTGTTATCAGGAAACAGGAAGGGGAACACACATAAAAGGATGCACAGAAGGGAGGATGTGAATGACATAGAACCAACTGTGCATTTGTCCATTCTTGGATAGTTGTAGGAGGCTCTACTTGGAAGCTCGGAACTAACCAACAAGTTTAGCAGACCTGTCTCTGACCAGTCAGGGGGCTAAAACTCTGTGAATCCAGTTTCCCCCTTCCTGTTCCCAACTCCCCTAAATCTACACCCTCTGCTTCTTTGCCACACTCCATACTAGCTGCATGGCATTGTGGGATGGGGATTCAGCTTGTCCTTGGGAAATTGTCTTCCCCACACCTAAAGAGTCCAGCTGGATTTTGCCCTCATTCCCCAAAGGGCAGGGAACAGAAAGGAAAGAAGGAACAGGAAGGGAAAGCAGAGCATGATGGGGGATGGAGTCTCTACCTGTGTTTTTCCCTCTTGTCTTCTTGATTAACGATCCAACAGCTTGTAAAAAGTATGAATGTACATATTCCAGCCCAGAAGGACTCAAGTAGAATTTGGGAGGCTGGTGGAATGGTCCAGTGGTTTAGAGCTCATGTTGCTCCTATAGAGAATCAGTGTCTAATTCCCACTGTCCACATCTGATGGTCACAAATGCCTGAACTCCAGCCCCAGGGAGCTCTGATACGTTTTACTTTTGGAAGTATCTAAACTCATGCTTGTGCATACAAACATGCACACAGAAGCACGTACCCCCACCCCCACACACACACTTAAAAATATATGTGAAAGATAACTCTGGAGCGACACCCAGATTGCAAGTTAACAAGGAGAAAATTTAGGAAGCATGTTCTTGACAGCTGACCAATGGGACTCATGGCCCCATTTGTTCTTTTAAAGTTTGGGCCTGGGGTTTGAGGACACTACTGAGGCCACCTGTTATGTGAGCAGTAGGAACAGCCAACCACGGGGCCAGAATAAGGGAGACCACAAAAATACTCTTGGGGGTTGAATACAGACTGCACAAAATGGACTTGAACACAGGCTGTTCCTGTTCAAGTTTGTCACCGGGCTTGCTTCTCCTTACAGGCATTTTTATAAACCATGCAGATCAAATAGAATAAACCCTACTATTTAAAACATAATTGCGGACAGCTGCTTCTGCTCTCAAACAGTGATATGATTTCTCTCTGGAGGAGATGAAGTTTGGTTTAGCAAAATTCAATTTAATTAGATGCTTGAGCAAGCACCCCTCTCCTGCCCCTCCCCCCAGCTGTTGAGAAGGGAAGGGGGGTGCGTGTTAAGGAAGTGACCAAAAAGCTAAAACGCTAACCTCTATGAAGAGAATTATCAAGAAACCTTTGGGCTTTGAGAAGGGTGGAAGTCTCAAAGTGAGGCGGTGGTAGTGGCAGAAACTGTGGAACTGTGGGTAGAAATGTCTTGGTGTCTAAGATGGTTCAGACTCCATCAGCATCAATATTTAAAACAAAACAAAACAAAGCAGAAACGAGTAGCTTTTAATAAGTCAGTTATGGGTCTTTGTAGTCCCCAAACTACCTCTTTCAAAAGAGTATCACCCAACTGACAAAGTGAATTGGTTGTGATTTAGAACTTCTGCTCCTTACAGAGTGCCCAGTGTGGCCTGACCGTGTCTCTCTGTCACTTTTAATAGTCCTGGACTTCTTAAAATTTCAGCCCATTACCTGCAAAACAGGAAGGGTACACGTAAGGGTTAAATGAGGTTGGTTATAGGAACCGCTGCGCAGTGCTCAGAGCCTGGCCTATAGGGGCTGCTGGGGGGATGTCAACAGAGGTGTGAGATGACGACTAAAAGATGGAGAAGATGGCTATGGCAATGACATTGCATAACTTCTGTCGCTGCGGCATGCATCCTCCCCCCCGCCCCCCCCCGCTCCCCCAGTGTTTGGTGTCAGCTGGGGTGAGCTCAACCCTGGACTTGGATGAATCAGCGCAGGGATTCTCAAAGGGTGACCTCCGGACCAGCAGCAGCAGCAGACTGACTCGCTCAAGAACTTGCTAGAAAAGCAAGCTCTAAGCTCCTCCCCAGAATCATGGAACGAAGACTCGGAGTGTTTACTCAGCGGTCAGGACAATGGTGAGCCCCCACCCCCACCCCACCCCACCCCCCGTGTGAGTCCTGTGCCCACTTTAACTCCAGGAAACACCGAAGGCAGGAGTGCTCTTCTAGTGTTTTGCAAGACAGGAGTCTTGGTGTCAATGATGTTTTTTTTTTGTTTTGTTTTCTTGTTGAAATGTGTGCACCTCAGCCATGTACTTTCATCGAATATGCCTCAACACTAATATTTACATCTATTATAGGAGATTTTATGCTTCCCCTTCTGTTGCATATCTTGGTCCTCTGAGTAACCTAGCCAACATCTTCATCAGATCAGCTTGCTTGCAAGAGTCCATTGGGATTGGGCATGACATTCCCTGACAAGAGGAAGTGGGGAGGTGTCACTGGGCCTTCACCTGAGAGTCCAGTTCTTCTTAGAACATTTGTATACAATTCTGCTCTACTTGCCCTTGGCCTCTGGGTCACAGGACAGGTAGAGTATCTATATAGGCTGGGGAAGGTTAATTGAAGATAGGTTCTACTTATGCAGCTATGGGGAAGCCATGGTCCATGCCAGGAAGGTTCCGGTGCAGCTACTTCGGGGTTCTGTAAGCCATCCCGTAAACCCATTGGCTCTCCAGGTTGCTCTGTGCTGGAATCTACTTTGGCTTGTCCTTGGAACCTTCTAAGGTGGGGAGTGGGGGTAGACATTGTTTATGTCTCTCTAGGAAAAGATTCTCCGGGGGCTGGTGAGATGGCTCAGCGGGTAAGAGCACCCAACTGCTCTTCCGAAGGTGATAAGTTCAAATCCCAGCAACCACATGGTGGCTCACAACCATCCGTAATGAGATCTGGCTCCCTCTTCTGGAGTGTCTGAGGACAGCTACAGTGTACTTACATATAATAAAATAAAATAAAATAAAATAAAATAAAAAGGAAAAGATTCTCCAAACACCTTTCTTCTTTGGTTGTTCCTGTGCCAGGGACTGAACTAGATCCTTGTATAAGGCAAACAAGGGCTGCATTGAGTTATATCCAGCGCCTTTGTTTTCTGGGAGAGAAAGGATATTGCTATATAGCTCAAGCTGGTCTGGAACTTGCAGTCTTCCTGCCTAAGGTTCTTGAGTGTTAGGATTCCAGACCTGTATTCTCACACCAGTTACACGTTTCTTCTCTCATCCTGGAGTCCCCAGGGTCCCAGAAGAGTCTCTGTTTACTTCATCAGTTTATCAGTTTAGAGTTCAAACTCCCCTCAGCACTTTCTGTTCTCCTCCCTAGTGGGCCTTGGACACAAGGGGAAGCTGGGGCCCGGCTTGATGCGGTGGTAAAGGGGTGCCTGCATATCTTGGTGCTCCCTGTCCATCCCCGATCCAAGGCTCTCGTTCTGATTGTTCTCATCTAAACGTTTGGTTCCTTTGGAGGCATCTGCCCATGACTTCTTCCATTACAGTCATCCTCAGTCCTACCACACAGACCTCTTTGGTCTCTACTGACTTGGATAGCATGCAGGAGCTCAAGGAGAAGGGGTGTGTGTGTGTGGGGGGGTGTTACCTTTAGTAAGAAAGGACGAGATGTTCATTTATCTCACAACTATTCACTGTGCTCTCTCCGCCCGCCCCCCACTGCCCCATCCCTTAATGAAAAGCCAAAATAGAAGACATCTGTCTTCAAGATTGAAATTTAATGAAAGTAGGTAACACTCTGGGAGGCTCCGTTTGCTGTAATTGCTTAAATATTCAATTCAAGATTTTCCCCGAGAACTCCAGGTCTAGGTTATATGACAAGACACATCAGGAATTAAATTTCTTCCTACTTTAGATAGAATAAAAACTAAAGTCTCAGTAAATCTGGGTTTAATATAAAACTGAACCTTTTCTAATTATTGCAGACCAGTTCCTTTGCCTTTGCTGGCTTCTAAAATAAACACTGTAATTTTTAAAGCTTATTTAGCATTCTACATAGGCAAGCCATACAGAGGTTTATTCTTTCACATCTTTTCCCCTTAAAATTTGTTCAAATTCTACCTGACGTGCAAGACACTCAAGGACACTGATTACAAGAATTGCAAGTGGTAATGACTTCAAGGTCACTATGTATCAGGTGTACTAGGTATGATGGCTCTGTGATGCTGAAGTAACACACAATCTCCAAATATCACTGTCTTCTAGCAT
Source organism: Mus minutoides (assembly GCA_902729485.2). Taxonomy (NCBI): domain Eukaryota; kingdom Metazoa; phylum Chordata; class Mammalia; order Rodentia; family Muridae; genus Mus; species Mus minutoides. Next base: position 15,390 of record CACVCL010022374.1, on the reverse strand, counting down.
AACAAAAATTGTGGGGGAGTTGTTGTTATTATTATTATTGTTATAATAATAATAATATTAAATCTCCTGCCCATTCTGCTTTTCTCTTGGATGTGCCAGCAGCATTGACTCTACACAGACTCCTGAGATCCAGGCTTTACTGTGGCTCGTGAGCTATAGTCTTTCCAGAAGAGCAAAGGGTATGTGGTAGGTTCACAGTTTATCCTAAAAATTCTACCCAGAAATAACAAATAATTTCTATCCACATTTTGTTAACCCTAGTGTGCCACATGGTTATGTCTAACTTTCAGTTGTGAAGGTTCAAATCTATTATGTGCCCGGACAAAGCACCCACAGTGTTTATTGGAAAGCTGGCTTCTGAACCCTACACTGCCTCCATTGGACCAGACCCAGCTTTCAGGGTGAGGGCTCAGGATGACCGGGTCTGTGGTCCATCACAGCTTGATAGCCATGATCCTGCCATTCGCAGCAGCCCACTTCCTGGTGGCAATTCAGCCAATGAAAAACCAGTAACAAAGTACTAGCTCCCCCTACACCTCCATCACTCCTGTGCCATTTTGCCAATGTCTGTTTACAGGAAGAGGTGGGAAGCTAGAGCACCCAGTCCCTGTTTCTGGGGAAAATCTCTGACATCTAATACTTTTGTTAAAAACAAAAAACATTAAGGCAATCAGGCAACTGAAAAAAATCAAAATTACTTTTCATTGAAATGAATTATACATTTTTTTTCATAACTGCAGTCTCATTGTGCACTTAAAATCATACCCAAAGGCCTTGGGATTAATTCAGTAAACCTAAGTTCCTCATGATTTACTCAAAGTGAGTTAGGTTCTAACATACTTAACAAAGAGGCGTGTCTGCTCTGAACTGCTGGGTAGATCCAGGCACAATGGGGGCACAAATCCCAGAGCTGGAGGTGTATGAGAAAATACCCAGTTGTGTTCTGAGGGTCCTGCTTGCCCAGCCAGTGATGAGTTCATATCCCTCTAGTATCTACAGTTTAACCTTTCTGTATCTCTAAAATGCTAAGATTTTGTGAACTGTGTTATTGTGGTATTCCACTGATAGCCTTGGGCATGACTACTCTAAATGCTCCCGATCTTTTTCTCCATGCTTCAAGTCACTTAAACGTTGCAATAACCATACCTATTAGTGTGCTTTGCATTATTGTAAGAAAATGCCCGAGGCTGAGTAATTTACAAAGAGGTTTATTTGGTCCCTGGAACATCACGGGAGCTAGCATCCTGGCAAGGTTCTCCTCGCTACTTCACAACCCAGTAAAGAAGTAGAAAGAGAAAAATGTGTCCAAGCAGGATATGTGTGAAGGAGGAAGCTGGAGACTGGGGACTGGTAACTTCTGTTTATAACAACCTTAGAATGAATCTACTATCTTACCCAACCGACTCCCTTAAGACCCAAATTGATCCACTCATGTGAATAGTACCCCATAACATAATTACCTTCCAGGAGGCTCCATCTCACTCACCTCGTGTCATTAGAGAGCCCAGGCTAGCCTTGAACTTGAGACCATTTTACCTTTGCTTTCTGACTACTGGGACCGACGCTATTTACCACCAAATCTAGGAAAAGAGACCTTTCCCTCTCTTGGGGGTTGGGATCCAGTCCAAGGCCTTGAACATGTTGGATAAGCTCACTATCACTAATTCTTCCTCCCTGAGGCTTAGACCTTCACCTTTTAGAGGCTCTGCAGTCTCAGAACAGCATATTTGGGATAAACCATTTCCAAACCAAAGCAGACACTAGTCCCACCACCTTTTAGACCACAGTTGAAGAAACAGGTCTAGGAAAAGTAAGTGCTTCATGTAAGCACCCAGCTATAGGACAGACACAGGTGTTCTCCCACAGCCTACATGGCATAGGTCTGGAAACCTGATGGGGTGGGAAGGACTGAAGAAAAGGATAGACATACATATAAGGAACATCTGGAGTGCAGGGCTAGGGCTGTGCTTACTCTTATAGAGGGAACAGTCTGGAACCTCACTGACTTTACTATGTACAGCACAGGGGGATGGATCAGCTAGTCCTAGGAGGAGGTATCTGTAGGCAACAGTCTACAGTCTCAGGCTGTAAATATTCCGGAGGAGGAGGCTTCTGTTGCTAGCTTTTGCACACACTGGTCAATTGTGTGTAAACCCTCACACTTATGCTTACTGTCAACACTCAGAACAAGAGGGCTCTGGTCCATTCTAAGTCTGACCTATGTAGGGGAGACTTTCTAATTTCCCATGGACCTGAGACCTTGGTCCTTGACATGACTGGACTCGTGTCTCCAATACACATTCACTCAATACTTCATTCACTTTACATGGTCACTCAAGTCTTCTCAGCTTCCCTCGGGTACTCGGATCCCACTAGCGATTATATGACCCTGATTCTATTCTGATGTACCTGACGACAGCAGGTAAAAAAAGGGGGAGGGGGCAGAGCATTGTTATGGTTTTGTTGTGATGAACTGCCCCAAAGTCTCTTGTGTTGAAGGCTTGGTCCCAGCTTGTGGTACTACTGAGAAGTGGCATGATCCTGAGGGCTTTGACCTAATGAATGGATTTATATTTTAGATGGATTCTCAGTTCGATGGCACTTCTTGGGAGGTTGTGGAAACTAGGAGGTGGGACCCAGGTAGAAGAAGCAGGTCACTAGGAGTATGGCCATGAAGGGTGTATGTTGTCCTAACCCCTCTGTCTCTTTCTAGTTCTTGGCTGCCAAAGGTAAGTAGTCTTCTTCTGCCATGCCTTTAAGCCAGGAGGATCCTGCATTCCCACGAGTAGAACAGCAATGGAACCAGCTGGCCATGGATTGAAGCCTCTGAAACAAGAATCCAAAATGAATCCTTCCTAAGATTTCCTCGGGCACTTGTCAGAGTAACAGGAAGTGACATTCAAGGCTAACCATTACAACAGGCATTCAGAATGAGCTAGTCCAGTTGACTCAGGGCTGGCCAGACTATACTCACTGGATGGGCTCATCTCTGAGTGTTCTGCTTTCAAAAGAGTGTAGACAAATAGGATATGAAGGCTCATGAGTACAGTAGGGATCTAGAGTTTGGTCAACAACAAACTCACACTGGGGTTCTCACTGCATAAGGTAGCTTGCTTGAATTGTTTTATTTAAGCCTTTGTGGCATTTTATGAGATAGCTCCTAACATTTGTAGTTGATAGAAAAAATAATGGAGGCACCGAGAAGCCATAAGAATAACCTGCCCATACATGGCTAGTGACTGTCAGGACCAGGTATAAACTGTTAGTGCCCATCAGTCTACTTTAAACCAATGCTTTGACGAATCGCCCCTGGGGTTCCACTGATCCAGCAGATCTGGAGGTGGGGGAACCAGTCTGCATGCTCCCAGATGATGTCACAGGGCCATAGACAGTGGGGCTTCTGAATTCTCTGTTTGAGACACAAGTGGGCAGCAACGAGAGGAACCAAGAGTGATTAGCCTCAAGGTATCTCAGTGGGGTCGCACTGAGTGACTGGTTATCCTCAAAACTTTAAGAGCCTCCATGTGAAAAGCAAATCAGACTTGACTCCTAAAATCCTCAAGAACTGAATGATACAAGCATGTCTTTATCTCCAGCCTTGCATCTCACCTTTGAACTTCATACTTCTACAGCTGACTATCTGCAGAGCTAGCCCAGGCTACCCTTAATACAGCTCAAACCTAGTGTGCCAAGTACACACACCCTTCCCAAGTTTCTACCTCACTTGCTCACAACAGGAACTTAGGACCACCCATATCCAGCCACCTCCATCCCTCTGATTTCTTGTTTCAATAGCACATTTTTCTTCTATTTCCTTCATTACCTTTCTTGTTGGTTCCAGCCCAGCCTTTTCCCAAGGACCATAATGATCAGATTTCACACACAGGCTTTCACTCTGACAGTCTTCATTCCTCTTTTCACACATGGCTGCCAGGATGATCTCTCTGTGGTCTGCTTCTTATCCCATACCTTTTGGTTTAACCCTTACCTGTGGCCCTTTCTGTTTTCAGGATGAGACCCTGTCTCCTCTTAGTGACCAATGCCTTCCTTGCCTGAGTTCGTTCCCTATGGATTTCCGGTCCTTATTCTCTTGCACGCACCATCTGTCCTGTGAGACCCCAGCCTCTGCATTTTCCTCAGTTTTCTCTTCCTTCTCAGGCAGACTGGTTCCACCATTTGGAAAGACCTTTGCCCGCCAGCTCTACCCACTCACTGTCTATAATGATGTTTCTCCCTGAGGGAATTCTCTTTGAGTAGTCATATGTGTACACTTTAATAGTCTGCCTAACTACTGTGTGTTTAATATAGTAAGCCCTACTACTAAAATAATTTGGGAATATATCTGTCTCTCTCTTAAATGAACCAACTATGTTTTATACAGACATCTACAAATTGCTGACATTACTCGCTTAAAAAAAATTGGAGTTCTCTTTATGATGCAATATTTTTTAATTAATGAATCCTGGTGGCAAGTTTGCTACCCGCCTCAATGGTTTATGTTCTCGAATGAAAGATGCATACACAGCCTTTATATTTTGATATGCCTTGATCAGCACAATAGCTGGGCCACTGCCTGATAGAATCTACCTCTTGTGGACAATCTCAAGTTACAACTTACTAAATTCTGTGTTCTCTCTTGGCTGCCCTGTGCCCAGTTGGGTGCCCTCTGGGCCTTGCTCTCCCGGCTCCTTCACATGGCGGCCATGCCTTTCTGTCTTGCACTCTTCTCAGACATGGCATCTTTCCTCTCCTCCACAAGCTCTGGGTGTAGCAGATCTCCTCCTGTTCCTTTCTCTGAGTCTCGAGCCTGAGAAAATCCCCAAAACGTGCCTCTGTTTGACCTTCCCAGCTATTGGTTACCAGAATCTTTATTTGCCAATCAGAACCAACAGGGGGCAGGTTCCCAAAAGCTACAAGCAGCACTAGGCCAAACCTACTACATCTTTGACTTCTCTTTATATTTGCAAGTATTCTAATAGTCCCTACTGGTTCTATGTTGCAAGTCTATCCAGAGCCCAACTAGTTCATACTGTCTGCCTGGATGACCTCAGTAATCTGTTAAGGTGTCTTTGACTCTCCCTCCTTACTCTCATGTAGCTAGGACAAAGCTCTGAACACACCAGTTAGTAGCATACACAGTCTGACTATCTGTTCCTGACATCAAGAAATTTCCAGTAATGCTGAGAATGAAAACCAAAGCCATCAGCATGGTCCTTACAGTTTCCCATGACTCAGTATTTCTACCTTTCTCTTTCCCACACACCACTCTCCAGCCATCTTGGTCTTTGTACTCAGTCAGATTTGCAAGCAGACATCTCTCATAGCCTCCCTCTGATGCTCCTCCATCAGAATGCTCTCCTAGAGAATCACAGATGTCCTCTCTGTCTTCATCCATGTCACGTCCTCAGGATGATCTTCCATGACCATCCTTTCAAAACGCATAGCTCTCTCACCCTCAACATGCTACCCTTGGTTTATTTTCTCCATAATACTCTATGTCTTTAATTAGTATTTTACTGTTTTCTGTTGCTTCAATGATATAACATTGGATACTGGGTACTTCATAAAGAAAAGAACTTTGGGCTTTGTGGTTCTGTGGATGGAGAAGTCTAACATCAGGTAGCTGTATCAGATGAAGGCCCTGTGATGCCTCAACTCATGTTATAAGTTGAGAGAGAAAGGGAGGACATCAAGAGAGGCAAGGCAGAGCCCCCATTGTAGCAAACCCGCTCTCCTGGGAAAGGTGGGAACCCATATGGGGATGCTGCCCCAATACCCAATCCTTCCCACAGTACCCCATCTCTCAGCGTTCTGTGTTGAGGAATTAATATTCCATTACATGGGCTGTTAGAAATCCCTTGATGTGCAACAATCATATAAGCTTTGCTTTGTAAATTGCCCACTTCACCCACTAGTATCTACTTTTCTGGAGAACAAAGGCTTTTTTCTTGTTCTTTATTGTATCCAATGCCTAGAATAAGCCATGGCCCATAGCAAGTAGTCAGTAACGAGCTGTGACTGCCAGTTCCAGGGAGACACTGTTCAATTCATTAGAAAGACAGACTTACTGTCAGTGGGTCCTGATGATGGTCTGGCTTTGGATAGGATAGATCACTTGGCATGAAGAGGTTTTATTTACAGGAAGATGGATAAGAATGCTTTCATGTGGGTATGTGTCAGCACCTTGTAGGGGGCAAGATGATGAGTCTTCATATTAAAGATTCAGCTATAATCACTTTCACATACTTGCCTGGATCTTGGAGAGCTAGGATAGGAAGCCTGGAGCTTCCTGAAGAAATCTACATGTTTCCAAAGCCACTGTTAACAACAGTGCATGAAAAACACAATGTTTTTTCACCCTTTCAAAAAGTGCTTAGGACAGAAGGAGAAAGAAGAAAATCACAGATGGCTTATTAGAGAGATTCACTGTTAAACTACCGACCTGTTATTAGAGGACCCCTATTGATATTACGTTGCATCTTTTGTCTGTCTTTGCTCTTTGCTTCTGTTTTATAGGACACACACATTTATATATTAATTATTGCCCTAAAACAAATTACAGCCTAAACATCTTAGCAAGGCTGTATCTTCCAGGGGCCACATGCACACCAGGTTTCTCAGTTCAGCTGTTTTTTCTGGCTCAGTTGGTAGTTAAACTCTGAGTTGTTCTTATGCCTGTTGTCAAGCTGGTCCTGGTCTACTCTCAAAGCTGTCTTTGCTCACAGTCTGGTGCCTGGTCTTAACTCGAGTGCCATCTAAGGCTCCCTGGACATCTTTATCCCTCTGTGGTCAGACCTTATGGGCTTCTCAGCACAGGCTTTGGAGCTCTCAGGGGGGTGGAGATGAAGGCACAGGATTCTAAAGACCCTCAAGAGAAGGAGAGAGAGCCAGGCACTCTTTTACGGGCTAGCTTTGGCAGTGAGTAGCAAGCTGGGTGAGAGCCTCACTTAGCCTCACTCCATTGATTTCATTGCTGGCAATTTCATTGAGTTTAACAAATGTGAGCTGAATGACCATGGAAGGCAGGATACCATGCACGGTGCTGGGTAGATAAAGATGAATGAGGTGCAGTTCCTCCCTTTAGTTTATCTCAGTGTGAAGGATTCTCCCATATTTTATTATTTTCTTTATGTTTTATGCTAATTCCTTCAACAACAGATCTAATATCTACTGTGTATTCCAAAAAAGGTTTAAGTGAGTAAGTCAAGCACTGAGCCCAGAGCCTGGCTTGTAACAAGGGCTCCCCGAGTGCCAGAATTTCCTGGTTAACTTCCTCTTTGCACTCAGATCCATCTTTGACTTTCCCTAGCTCGATTCTATAATTTAGGGAGATACATTCTCTTGGATCCCTTACCCTGTGACTCTCAGGAAGGTGCAGCCATCGGAGGTATTGATGGAAGACAGAAAACAGAATTTGGAGACAGGCAGTATATTTTCACTCCCTTTCTCTGCATCTTGCAGCATTCCTCAGTGTCTCTAGCACAGAACTGGATATCGTTTTGTCTCCTGCGAGACAGCCTCCAACTCTCCCTCGATCCCCAGCACCTTCCCACCATGTCTAATCTTCAAGCTGCATTTTTGGGCCTCTGGTTTCTCATCACGATCGTCAACTGTGTTGCTCATTTTCTGTAATGAGTCCCTTTGGATTGAAAGATCTCAAGTGTTCCCTGTCCCCCAGTGGAAGAGACAGCTGTTCACATTAATATCATTGTCCCATTTAGGTGTATGATAAGTCCTTTGCGTGAATACTATGATACTTATTTTATAAACAGGGAAACCCAGGCAGAGGAAGACTAAGTCACTTGGAGCAGCACACACTTAGCAATTAATGGAGCTAGGATGTGACTCTGGATGTATTCATCATTAATCAGGTATGTGCTAAGCCCAGGTAAGACAGTCTTCAACCCACTCAATGCTCTGTCAAACTGAGGAAGGGTTCGTTTGGGTATCTGGGGTCATGGTCTTCATGGGAATCTTTCTAAGCCATTTCTTTATGAAGTTCCTCTCCATGGGAACTCGTAAATGAATAATCTATATGAGGTTCATTTCTACCTGGCTCTGCATGGGTGATTTATTAGTGACTTAGAAGGCTTTACTGTCTAATGTACAGACATAGAAAGGATAGGTGATTAAATGCAGGGTTTGTGGTCATGTCTATAAAGCATAGACTAACAGACCCTTTTGGTGAATGTAACCTTGATTACCTAAGGCGCTTCTCCACCGTCTCTAGAGTCACTGACAATAACTATAAAAAGTCATTCATAATAGTCTGAGGCATGACATATTGTATACAGAAGACACTCAGCATTTAAAATATCTGCCTTTGAGAGGGAGAAAAAAAAGAGAGGAAGCTTTATTAAGTGGAAAATTATCATTGTTCCCCAGAGCCCAGTATGAGGAATGCAACATTAGATTAATTTCAGACACAAAACAAGAAGCATTATGGTTTCCTCTAGTCCAGGAAAACATTAAACTGGGATGTTGACAGGAGGGACTCTTTGGTTCAGCACGCTGGGCTTTTCCTTACCCTAGAGATAACTGCTGTCACCAGGATGAATTAGAGGCACAAATTCAGGGTAAGCTGATCATCCAGGAGTTGTTAACAATCCGAGTAACTGTGGTTAATCAGATGGAACAATTCACAGGTAGTACTGCCTTCGGGGCCTCCAACTGTGAAACCTACCTCTGCTCAGCCACCTGGGAGTTTTGAAGGTGGCCGCCACAGCCTTCCAGTTTGATGTTGCCACTATAAATGATGCTAGAGTGAGGTTTGTACTGAGGATGTTTGAAGACGGGGATGGTTTCCATGAATGCAGTCAGGAGAGAGATGCTGCAACCCTAACTGGCTCACTCCTACCCCTACCCAGGAAGCAAGTGTGTTGCTGTTGTAATCTACTTTACTCACCGGGCATCCGGGGTAGCACAAGTTGCTTGCTACCTGCCCCAGTGGTCTGGATTCTCGAGTGAAACACACACACACACACACACACACACACACACACACACACACACACAGCTCAATGGTGGGGCCACTCCCAAGTCTCCAAATGGCTAGCAACTCTGCCCTTTGATATTCCTGAATTATTACTTACTAAAACCTATATTCCATCCTGTAGCCTTCCTGGACCATGATCCCTGACTCTTACATGTTGGTTGTCTGTCTGACCTGCACTTCTCAGCCTGATCCTTCTGCTTCCCCGGCATGGTGGTACTAACTCCTTCTTCTCTCTCTGTTCCTGCCTCTGTCTCTCTGCCCAGCCATCGACTGCTTGCAACTTTATTTACCAACTAGAACTAACTGCAGTGTTTTCCATGCAGATGTGTGGATTCCCTTGTAATTTGGGGGGACCGAATTAGCATAAGTAGCATTAGAACCAATCTACAACACAAGTGAACCCTCTCTCTATAGTCCTTTCTCGTTTCTTGGTTTTAGGCTCCTGCCTCTGCGATGGCCCTGAATCCCGTCGAGTTCAAGTCTATGCCTAGGTAGTGAGAGCCAAGAAAGCTCTATGGCATTCACATTCCACGGTGGTTTCATTGCTTGATTGATGGATGTGGGACACTGCAGACAGTCCATTTTCATTTTGCTCAGAGTGAGCTGACCTGAGAAATCTGTTGAATCTTTTTTGGGCAGGAGGGTGATTCCAAGACCAAAGTCAAAAACTGGGAGTGAGCCTGAGAGGCGTCTCATTAGATCCCAAGCTTCAGCTGAGGAGATGATCCAGTCAGGTACTTGCTGTGCTGTCTACTGTGCGTGAGGACTTCATTTTCATCCCCAGCAACCATGTCTGTTTGCTTTTTAAAGCTAGGAGTGGTAGTTTTTGTTTGAAATCCCAGCACTGGGAAGGTAGAGACAGACAGATCCCTGGGGTTCACTCCCTGGCCAGCCACTCCCTTGCCTACCTCGTGAGCTCCAGGCCAGAGAGGTTTTCCACAAAAAAAAAAAAAAAAAAAAAGGTGGAGGCTCCTGAAAAATGGCACCTAAGGTTGACCTCTAGCCTCCAGGAGCATTTACACACCGATACACACATTCACACTAACCTCCATACCGACTCTGAGGACTCTAAGTTTTCACAACCAGGCAAGGCAAGCAAGTCTGTGCTTGGTTGAGGCATGAGAGGCGGGCTCCCTGTGCTGACCTTTTAGACTCTCTGCCTCTTTATCAATAATGCAAACGGCAGTTCACGACTCAGAGCAGGTATGGCACTTAAAACTCCCAGAGATCAGGATATATCCCCACTGTGATTTCAGAGAATAAACACAGAGAAGAACGCCCCAGCAGCAGGCAGCAGGCAACAGGCAGCAGGTGGCATCTTGTCTTGAGCTCTTGGTGCCCAGGCTGACCTTGGCAGTAGGTAAGAAATAATTACCAAAAAGCAAAAAGAAATGATCAGTCTATTGCACATTTAACACCAGGAAAGCATATCCATTTTTAGCACATAATACAGAAATTTTACAACTTTCATATCACAAAGATTGGAAGGGAAGGATCTCCAAGCTGATGAGATTTATGTCTTACACTGAGAGCAGGGTTAATGAGGACAGGACAGAACAAAGCTTCGCCATGATAATCAGCAATACTCATAAATAGGAATTCTTTCCTCAAGAATCAAACACACAATTAAATAGAATCTAATCTTCTAGTCCCAATTGAAATATATTCTAATTGGCTCAACCCAAGTTATATAGACACATGTGTCCCAATCATTTTTAGGTAATGGTAGCCTCACCCAGCAATACAATTACTTGGATCCTGTCTCTTTGGTTGATGTAGTAGGTAAGGGTCCTTATATTGAGCAGAACCAAGAATTATGTTTTATAATTGTCTTGACAGCAATTTCCACTTCTAGAATGTTACTATTTCAAATGTGATAGCTTCCCTTAAATTCTCCATTTTCTCTACTTTAAAAAATGTCCTTAAGCAAAATGTGTATGTGTATATACATTTATAAAAATGTGTGTGTGTGTGTGTGTGTGTGTGTTTGTGTTGGGGCATGGTAGCAATGTGTGTCATAGCACGAATGTGGAGGTGATAGGACAGCTTGTGAGAAGCGGTTCTCTCTTCTCATCGAGTAGGTCCTGTGAGTTGAATAAGTACTCTTGTCTACTGAGTTCACTTGGCAGCCCAATTCCCCACTTTCTAGTTTAATTCTATGTTTAAGATTCAGGATGTCAACTGCGAGGTGGACACAAAGCTAAGGATTCATATCTGACTTGTTGAAATTTGCAACATGGCTAGATATTTCTCTGCAACTGTCACTGGGTTCATCGTTGGTTAAATTCATCAGCATGGTGGCCAGGTTACAGGAACCACCCAGTGGTCACATGGTCACCAAATATATCTAGAAATTGGGAGTCTTGCTTTTACTCTTACAGCCTTCTTAGCCTGGGCTATCTTTATGTAATCTAGCTATTGAAATCCTACTTGGGATTCCTTTGAGGTTAGTTCGTTTGTTTTTGTTTTTGTTTCCGGTTTGAGACAAAGTTTCCCTGTGTAGCTCAGGCTGGCCTCAAACTCTGAGATCCACCTGCCTCTGCCTCCCAAGTGCTGGGAAGATGTGCGCTACCACTACAGGGCTGCTATTCAGGATTCTTAGGTCACAGTTCAACTACCAAACCCTACTTGTACCCAGCCTCCCATGATCCTGACAAGTATAAAACTGTCAGCTTTAGCAAACAAGATATAGGACTCTCATTTGAATTTCAGACGTTGAAAGAAAAAAATTTTAACAAATGCAGTGCCGAGAGGCATACATATTCACGCTAAAATATTTATTGTTTACTTGAAAATAAACTTAAAGCAGGGCTTGTCCTGTATTTTTTTTCCAAAGCTTGCTTCTATTTTTAGTGACATGAATGAGTGTGTGTCTGTTTGTGGGTGTGTGTGCATGCAGTGCAGTGCAGTGCCCGTGGAAGGGGTTGAATCCCCTGAATATGGCGTTCCAGGAGGTTGCCAACCTTCTGAAGTGAGAGCTGGGAACCGAACTCAGGGACTCTGCCAGAGCACAGTGAGCTCTTGGCCCCTCTGCAGACCCTAGATGTCCTGTGTTTCTATCCTGTCTTCCTACTTCAGTTTTATTCAGGGACAGTCTCTTCTTTTCGAGGGATTTTTCAAAGACCCTTGCCTTGGCTCTCTTTTTTCACTCTTCCGAACCTCTGCTGCACACTGGTCGATTGTTTCTATATTTTATTCATTAAAGTGTATATGCTACATGAGTGCAGAATTGTCTTATGTTACCTTTTTATTTCCCACATCACCTAAGGGACTATCTTACACATTATAGAAATTAATAACTGCTTGAGTTAGGAATGAGTTAGGAGTGTTTGCTGAACACGGGCCTTTGGCTATCACATAAATGTTTGCAACCGAAATCGAAAGTCTTCCCTTAAATCATCATGAAACACGCGCTTTATTTTATCATTTAAGTATGAACCTCAGTATAAAATGTCTTTGTCTTATATACCAGATAAAAACTAAGCTATATAGGAACCGTATGAACCGGATAGCATAACCCGCTTCACAGATGAAAGCGCCCAGGTCACAAGGACAGTGTACTTAATCTTACAATGCTAGTAATGAGCAGACTGAGGATTCATAGCCCACATATGTCTAACTCCAAGTTCTAGAACGCCAATATCAAAGAGAAACTGCACAGATCTTGGTTTTTAGTGACTTAGACAGGGACAAGAATATATTTCTTTTTCTGTGTAAATCAGTCCGAGGAGCTAGGCAGATTCACTTCTGAGGTCCCCAGGGACCTGGTTCCTCTCTCCTTCCTCTTTGTCATCCTTTTATTGCTGTCCCTTCTGCATGACTGATGTCAACTCAATGGCTACATTGCATTCTGCAGAGCTGGAAGGTAGAAAGTGAAGGGCAATGTAATGCCCTTGAAGGATCTCCAAAGGCTCTGTTTACACATCTTTGCTACTCAGACCCACTGCTCAGACCTTAGAGCCATACTTGACTGCAAGAGAAACTGGGAAATACAGTCTTCAGGTGACTTAGAAACACCCAGAATCTCTGTGTTAGCCATCACAGACGCTGGGAGTTGTGAAGACAGAGAGATGAGGAGTACAGAAACTTACAGGACATGTGTGCAGAGAGGGCTGGGTTTTCATCCTGGAGGGTTGTGTGAGGGTAGCTGCAATACACATTTATTCTTTTCTCTTTTTATTGTTTGAAAACATTGGGCACAAATGTTACATTTTGAGCAAACCTGCCCCAACTCCCTCTCATCTAATTCCTCCCATGACCCCCTGTTTTATCTTCAAATTTCATGTACTCTTATATAGATCCAGTGAGTGCAGTCTACATGTGCATGGGTGTAGGACCATCTCCTTGAACATGGTAGGACAAACCTATCAGGGGGCCTCACCCAAAGAAAGTTGACACCCTTTCCCCAGAAGCCATTAACCACAGATAGCTCCTCAGTGAGAGGCAGGACTTCGTGAGCTCGCCCCGTCCCTGATGACATTTTGGTTGGTTTAATACTATGCAGGCTCTGTGAGTTCATATATACAATGACCCTGTTATGTTCACATTTGCTCTTCTTTCTGGCACTTGACCATCTTGTCTTTGTTTGAGAAGTTTCCCGCTTACTGAAACTGCCACCTCTCAATGAATGGCTCCTACTCCTGTCTTTTGTAGAAGCCAGGAATTTTCTTCGCCAGCCTCTGTGAAACCCAGAGCAATGGAATAAATAGATCTGTGTGGCAAACGGTTACTAATGAAACACAAAGAATCCATTTTGGGGATGGCAACAATCCCTCCATCCACAGGAGGCTATGGAATCAGTCTCCACAGTTGCAGCTATGACCAGCACTGCTGGTGTAAACGGAAGAGCTTGTGCCTGGGGTGGCAGCCATGCTCCTGTAGTAGATGCTTAACTGTCTCCACTCCTTACTTTTCTCCATACCAGACTCATGCCTCGGCCACGTGATTTATTAGTATGCTGTGACAATGTAGAATCTACATTCTGGATCCATTGTCCTTGAGCTGGAAGGGACAGCTTCTCTTGTCTATTGAGAAAAAAGATTTCAAGAAGAATGGTGAACGAACTTCCATCAGTTTACTTGAGCCTCTGCCTTTGCTGTGGGAAGTGTGTGCCTCAAAGCCAATGAAAGAACCAAATCTTTCCTTGACCCCAACTAAAATTGGCTGAGCCAGTGATGAATTGCAGACTGCAGCTAAACTTGTAGCAATCACTTCGGTGGTTCCTGCTTATATGGATATTAAATCTGGTTCTTAACCTTTCAAAGGTGGGGGTGGGGACCTGTGATGCCTGATACCCTTTCGTAGTTCCTTTTTCATGAGAGTAAGTTATGCAACTCAAACCCTTGACTACATTATGATCAACAATCTCAAGAGTCCAGGGTCAGGGCAAGAAAGAGTGTCTCTCACTCTCTCTATATTCAGTTTCGAATCTTACTTTCTCTATGGTCACAGTTTCAAATTTGTTGCACATAAGTATTTCAATACTTACTGTCTTTGGGCAGTAAATGAGAGCTCGGAGTCTATATTTTCTAGATTTAGCACTGGTACTACAGACCCTTCTCTTTGGTGTTACTGGATAGAGTTTTTGTTTTGTTTTGTCTTGTTTTTTCTTCTTTCAGACCAAGGAGGGGTGGGGCAGATTTGGTTGTAATTCAAGAGACAGGCTCTAATCCCAGGGTCACAAACAGGCTTCATGACCTTGAAGTCACCACTCCTTCTTTGGGGTCTTAGTTTCCTCTGTCTACTCACTTTCTAATGACAGCTGTCATTAGTGACATGTCATGGGAAGAAGCCACAAGCTCTAAATAAGGTGGTGCATGTGATGTGTGTCTGTTTCCCAGGTGATGTAGTATTAATGACGCACCAATGCGTTCATCGAATAAAGTAACCTAGAAGGAACTGTGCAAACACACCGTAGTGGTTTTGAATAGGAATGGCTCATAGGTTTGAATGCTTGATCGCCAGGGAGTGGCAATAGTAGGTGTGGCCTTGTTGGAGGAAATGAGTCACCAGAGTTGGGCTTTGAGGTTTTAAAAGCTCAAGCCAGGTTCAGGGTCACCTCCTTCCTACTGTGCGCCAATCCAGATGTAGAACTTTCAGCTACTTCTCCAGCACGATGTCTGCCTGTGTGCCGCCTTGCTTCCCGCCATGATGATAGTGAACTAAACTGTAAACCAATCACAATTAAAAGTTCTTTTATAAGACCTGCCATGGTCGTGGTGTCTCTTCACAGCAACAGGACACTAAGACAGAGGTTAACTGTGGCTTCTTCAGGACTCTTAAAATTATGAGTGACTTGAATAATCTTTTATAAATGATCTTGCATTTCTCATATTTTTATAATGAGCACATATTACTTTGGTAATGAGAAGAGGGTTTTTTCTTTTTTTTTTTTT
>CACVCL010022373.1:0-42020 GCA_902729485.2 Mus minutoides | reverse complement strand
TTTTTTTTTTTTTTTTTTTTTTTTTTTTTTTTTTTTTTTTTTTTTTTTTTTTTTTTTTTTTTTTTTTTTTTTTTTTTTTTTTTTTTTTTTTTTTTTTTTTTTTTTTTTTTTTTTTTTTTTTTTTTTTTTTTTTTTTTTTTTTTTTTTTTTTTTTTTTTTTTTTTTTTTTTCCTGCTTGGTTGATTTCAGCCCTGAGTTTGATTATTTCCTGCTGTCTACTCCTCTTGGGTGTATTTGCTTTTTTGTTGTTGTTGTTCTAGAGCTTTCAGATGTGCTGTTAAGCTGCTAGTATATGTTCTCTCCAGTTTCTTTTTGGAAGCACTCAGAGCTATGTTTTCTTCTTAGCCCTATTTTCACTGGGTCCCACAAGTTCAGGTATGTTGTGGCTTCATTTTCATTAAACTCTAAAAAGTCTTTAATTTCTTTATTTCTTCCTTGACCAAGTTATCATTGAGTAGAGTGTTTTTCAGCATCCACTTGTATGTGGCCATTCTATTGTTTATGTTGTTATTGAAGACCAGCCTTAGGCCATGGTGATCTGATAAGATGCATAGAATTATCTCAATCTTCTTATATCTGTTGAGACCTGTTTTTGACTGATTATATGGTCAATTTTTGAGAGGATTCCATGAGGTACTGAGAATAAGGTATTTTTTTTTTTTTAGGAAAAAAATGTTTCTTAGGATAGATATCTGTTAAATCATTTATTTCATAATTTCTCTTACTTTCACTGTGTCTCTGTTTAGTTTCTGTTTCCATGATCTGTCCATTAATGAGTGTGTTGTTGAAATCTCTCACTACTATTGTGTGAGGTGCAATTTGTGCTTTGAGCTTTAGTAAAGTTTCTTTTATGAATATGGTGTGCCCTTGCATTAAGAGCATAGATATTCAGAATTGAGAGTTCTTCTTGGTAGATTTTTTTTTTCCTTTGATGAGTAAGAAATATCCCTCCTTATCTTTTTTGATAACTTTAGGTTGAAAGTCGATTTTACTCGATATTAAAATGGCTACTCCAGCTTATTTCTTGGGACCATTTGCTTGGAGAATTATTTTCCAGCTTTTTACTCTAATGTCTATGTTTGTCACTAAGGTGGGTTTCCAGTATGTAGCAAAACTTTGGGTCCTGTTTAATCATCTACTCTGTTTGTCTATGTCTTTTTTATTGGGGAATTGAGTCCATTGATATTAAGAGATAATAAAGAAAAGTGATTGTTGCTACCTGTTTTCTATTGAATCTTCTGTACCTGAGATTCTCTCTTCCATCTTTTGTTTTGTTGATGATGCTTGCATCTTTGGCTCCTGACTTCTTTCCTAGGTTTTCTATCTCCAGAGTTGTCTCCCTTTGTGATTTCTTTATTGCTTTTACTTTCATTTTTAGATTCTGATGGTTTGGTTCAACTTCTTCACCTGTTTGGTTGTGTTTTCCTGTAATTCTTTAAGGGATTTTTGGTTTTCCTCTTTAAGGGCTTCTACCTGTTTAGCTGTGTTCTCCTATATTTCTTTAAGGGAGCTATGTATGTCCTTCTTAAAATCCTCTATCAGCATCATGAGTGTCACTTTAAATCCAAATCTTGCTTTTCTGGTGTGTTGGGATGTCCAGGACTTGCTGTGGTTGGAAAACTGGGTTCTGATGATGCCAAGTAGCCTTGGATTTTGTTGGTAATGTTCTTGCACTTTTCTTTTGCCATCTGGTTATCTCTGGTGTTAGTTGGTCTTGCCATCTCTGGCTGGAGTTTGTCCTTCCTATGGGCCTATAAGCCCGTGTCAGCACTCCTGGGAGACCAGCTCTCTCCTGGCACAACCTGTGTAAAGAGGGATGTGGAACAACCTTAGCTCCTAGGTGCATTGGCCACTGGAAGGGAAGGCTCCTGTTCCAGCTGCTCCACTGTTCCTGTGCCCTGTGCACTCCTTGCTAGTCCTGCTTTGAAGTTATTGGAGAGAAAGTGGCTATCTCATCTCTGAGCCTGTGAGTGAGAGTACTCCTGGGAGAACAGCTCTCTCCTGGTGGGAGCTGTGTACAGGCTTTTTGCTTACTTCTGTATTCCACAAAACTATAAAATCTAGTTGGCAATCATACAGAGAAAATAACTCTTCTAAGAAATTACCAATATAAAATATTTTGTTTTAGAAGAAAAGCCACATAACAAAATGTTTATATTCTCTTTTGCTTGAATAAAATGAAAAGTTATTTTCATAATCAAGGTAAATTGAATATATTATGCATCATAACTTCTCATTTCTGATTTTAAAGTAATATACACAGACACCTTGAAAGCCAGAAGAAATCACTACATATTTGACGACTTTAATTTATTTCATAGGACATTCATTAATGGGAAGAGAACTATTTTTCAAGAATTGTCTTGTATTATTTTGGAATATTCCAATTTCAACTCTTACATAGTCCCACAGACAATATGGGCCAGTGAAGGAATAGTAGAGACATGGTTGACCCATATTAGAAAGGAAATGTGTGAAAGGATAGATAAACTTCTGTCTAACCAAGATGTAGGAGGTTTTTGTCAGAGCAATCCTCCATAACTCACATTTGGGGATCCATGAAGTATATGTGGGCCTGGCATGGGAACAATTCTATTTCTCAAACTAGAAAGCATAATAGTATAATTCTGGAGTCAGATCATTCACATTAAAATATGTCTTCCTGCATATATATGTATACATATACACATATAATGTTTACATATATATTCATATATATCATATTCAACTAGCAGGCTAGGAGTTAGAGATGCACAGTTTCTGCAGAGATGCAACAAAAGCTACTTTACTTAATCCCCTGTTTTTTTTACTATGAGGTTCTAAAAGCCAGAGACTGCAGCTCCAGCATATAATAAGGATATATGCTCCACTATGTTCATCCCAACCATATTTATAATAGTCAGAATCTGGAAAGAACCCAGATGTCTCTCAACAGAAAAATGGATACAGAAAATGTGGTACATTTACACAATAGAATACTACTCAGCTATTAAAATGACTTCATGAATTCACAGGATGGAACTTAAAAATATCATCCTGAGTGAGGTAACTCAGTCACAAAAGAACAAACACATTATGTACTCACTGATAAGTAGATATTAGCCTGAAAGTTCAGAATACCCAAGATTCAATTCACAGACCATATGAAGCCTAAGAAAAAAGAAGACCAAAATGTGGATGCTTCAGTGCTTTTTAGAAGGGTGAACAAAATATTCACAGGAAGAAGTATGGAGACAAAGTGTGGATCAGAGACTGAATGAAAAGCCATCCAGAGACTGCTCTACCTGGGATTCCATCCCATATACAGCCATCAAACCCAGACATTATTGTGAAGGACAGGAAGTGCTTGCTGATGGAAGACTGATATGGCTGTCTCCTGAGAGGCTCTGCCAGAGTCTGATAAAGACAGAAGTGGAAGCTTAGAGTCAACCATTGGACTGAGCTCGGGGGTCGCCATGGAGGAGTTGGAGAAGGGACCAAAGGGGCTGAAGGGATTTATAGCCCCATGGAGGGAGCAACAGTGTCAACAGGCCAGACTCTCCCCCCAACCCCCCAGAGCTCCCGGGGACTGGACCACCAACTAAAGAATACACATGAAGCAACCCACCACATATGTGGCAGAGGATGGCCTTGTTGGACATCAGTGGGAGGAGAGGCCCTTGGGCCTGAGGGTGATCAATGCCCCAGTATAGAGGAATGCCACAGTGGGAAGACATGGGTGGGTGCGTGGGGGAGCACCCTCATAGAGGCAGGGGGAAAGGGGATAGGATAGGGGTTTCTGAAGGGGAGACCTGAAAGGGCAAAACATTTGAAATGTGAATAAGGAAAATATCCAATTCAAAACAAAACAAAAACAAACAAAAAACAAGAAAAGCTTTTGTTTTAACATATGGTCAAATGACACTGACTGCAAGAAAAAAAACAGTCACTAGAGACAAAATTTTCTAAAACACAGGACAGGACAAAATACAGAACACCATTGAGCACTGACTATAGAGCCACTTGGGCATGTAAAAACAAATTAAAAAATAGATACAATATCCCAGCTTCCACCTTCACGGTAGTTTCAGTCTATGGCATGCACAGAGCAAAGCAAGCAGGCAGATGGCACTTTCTACAAGTGATGGAGTTCAGACTCTGTGGAGGTGGGTTATGTCAAGGCATAGGTTTTACAAGGCAGATTTTCTACAGAAAGAGAACACTGAAACTTCAGGATACAGAATAGTTGGTATAAATTTATATTATTTACTTCTGTGCTATGGTTATCATAGTAATAAAATTAGACATAACAACAAAGCTTGACAATGTTTACAAAATTAGAAAAGCATTTAAGCTACAAAGATGGCTTAGCAATTAGGAGAAGTTGCTGCTCTTGCAGATGATGCAGGTTCAGTTCCCCATACCAAGATAGCTGTTCACAACCTTCTTAAATTCCAGTTCCAGAGCATTCAATATTCTCTTCTGCCATCTTCAAGCACTAGGCACATACATGGTTCACATACATACATCCAGAAAAACACTCACACACATAAAACGAAAGAATAAATGAAAACATTCACCATGCAACAACATATAATTCATAAGAGGAATTCCATGAGCATTACATGACATGCAAACAAATAAGAAAATATGATTCATAGTAAAGGTAAATTTGGCTTATTTAAACTAATCCAGAATAATAATATAAAATTGGCACTGACTAAGAGGGTTTTCATTTTCTCTTTAGCTAGACAGAACTTTAGAAGGCTTTGTACCTATAAGACCTTAACTTTACCTTTCTTGAAACAATAATTTTCAATAAATTGATATTTTAAAAATTTATCTCTGATCCTGTGAAGCTTAGATCTTTTATAGCCATTTGCAGTCCATAAAAGTCTTCTCAAAACCTAGGAACCATCTTCTAAAACAAACACTGAAAGTGTCGGGTTCTCAGCTTCCTTGATCAGGTAGACTTAAACACATAGGCCAGTTAGCAAACAAATCTGGCCTATGGGAAGAAAATGACATTGGAAAACCCATTAAATGCCCCAGTACAGGGGAATGCCAGGGCCAAGAAGTGGGAGTGGGTGGGTAGTGGAGCAGGGCGGGGAAGGGTATAGGGGACTTATGGGATAGCACTTGAAATGTAAATGAAGAAAATACCTAATTAAAAATGTGAAAAAAAAAAAAAGAAAACCCATTAATTCAAAGAGTCACTGGACAAAGTAGCTTGCTAACATCTCCACTATGTTCCAATAGTTCACCTGGTGAAATTATATATGAGCCAATAGTATGACAACATGAAACTACCTGATCTATCTATAACTAAATTCCTAATCAAAAGAAGGATCTATTTAAAAAACAAGTAGTTAATTATCAGAAATTTCCCAAATGTTATATAAAGTATGCACTGAATATTCGAAAATTTAAGTAAGCCTCAAGAACACAAAAGATGAAGACTATTCTAATGCACAACAAAATAAGAAGTTTAAAAACAAGTTATTAAGAAGCAAACAACTTTAAAACAGTCAGAAAAAAGACACATTGACAAACATACCAACAATGTGCCTGTGAATTTATAAACTGAGAAAGGATGGTTGATGGTGCAATGAAATCTATAGGGCTGCACTTATGTATAGCTCTGTGGAAATTAAACCAAGGTGTCAGACAATTATTCAGTAGTATTCTCAAGGACCACACCAGTGCAGACATCACAAGAAACATGTAAACTAGATACCCACAAAGCTATAGCTCTCAAATTAAGAAACAACCTAGAAGAGGAAAAGGAGAAGGATAAAATCACAACTGGATTAAATTGAAACCTTTCAGGTTATGAGATTACATCTCATGAACCAGATTAGCATAAGTGTATTAATCAGATTAAGAGGCCAAGTATCAAAGCATCAACTGATAATGATATAGGTGAAAAGTTTTTCATTAGAGCACTGTTCAGAAGATCAAAGGCTGAAAAGAGATAATGTGTATCATTAGGGAACTAATTAAAGTGTAGAACCATTACACTGGGAAACATTCTGCAGCCTTTAGTAACTCGAATTATCTCTGCACCAGTTGATTTAATGTTTTGTCTACAAGGTGTTGAATAAACACTGAAAGTTAGGAAGCATTTATAATGTGACCCAGAGTTTAAGGTACCAATCTTTATAAAATTATAGTTAGCATACATATCTACATACTATGTGTCTTATATATTTTTTGGAGATTGTTGTTACTGTTGTTTGTGAGGTGATTGCCTCAAACTTATGTTTCCTCTGATTCTGCTTCCAGGGGCTACAACTAAGTCTAGCCCAGTAAATAGCTCTAAATATGTACAAGGTAGAAGCTTGAAAGTAGCTGATGCAAAACCAATGGACCAGGGCATAGAAGGCAAAAATTGTGTCTGTATAAATATATGTCCTTTATTAAAATTTAAAATATTGTGAAGATATCTATATATATATATATATATATTTATAATGCATGTGTATGTAGATAAAAATAGCTCTACTTTAAAAATAAAGTGGACATAAAATGGGTTGTTTCCTTAACAAAAGGCACAAAATTACATTTAATTTATAATTATCAGCTAGCTTTATCTCCATCTTTGAGCTATTTCTCAGTAGAATGGTCTAGAATACAAAGCAGTGACCCCATGGTTACACCAGGCAGCTTCCTCGTTCTTGATGTTCAAAGGAAAGAGTTCTTACAACTGCCTCTTTTATTAAATTTACAAAGAGGAGATTGATAATCATTTATCTCTTAAGTAACCAGGGATTAGATAAAAGCTGTACCAAGATTTATGAATGCATGGCTCAGAGCATTTCTAACTATCCCCAGGCCTAGGCCTGGCTGGAAGCATCTAGCTTCTGTACAGTCTAATTTTTTGCAACCTTGAAGGTGTCAGCTTCCAGCCTCCATCTGCTAATCTAGACCTAGAATATTTCAGTCTCTAAGACTTATTGCTGAATAAACTCACTCTTTCTACCTCTTTCTAAACTCTGTATCTGGCTGGTTCAACTCAGCTGTTCTGGCTCAAACTCCTCTCCAAGTTGGTTGATTCAAATCGGCTTCTCCTAGCTTCTCACTGAATTGCTCTGCTTGGAAAGACTGCCTCTGAACTCCATGAACTGAACTGCTCCAAACTCAACTGAACACCACTGAACTGAGTTCCTTTTCCCTTACTGCTCTTTTTTTTTTTTTNGACAGCTATATCAGGGTCCTTTCAGCAATATCCTGCTGGCGTATGCAGTAGTGTCTGCATTTGGTGGCTGATTATGTGATGGACCAACCGGGTGGGGCATTCTCTGAATGGTCCATCCTTAAATTTTAGCTCCAAACTTTGTCTCTGCACCTCCTTCCATGTATATTTTATTCCCTATTCTAGGGAGGAATGAAGTATCCACATGTTGGTCTTTCTTGATTTTCTTGTGTTTTGGAAATTGTATCTTAGGTATTCTAGGTTTCTGGGCTAATATCCACTTATCAGTGAGTGCATATCAAGTGATTTCTTTTGTGATTGGGTTACCTCACTCAGGATGATATCCTCTGGATACATGCATTTACTCAAGAATTTCATGAATTCATTCTTTTTAATAGCTGAGTAGTACTCCATTGTGTAAATGTACCACATTTTCTGTAGCCCCTCTTTCCTGTCTGTTTCATGAGAGTTTGGCATATCCTATCTCTATCTCATGTTTTCAAATCTTTCTCTGATTTGTCACTTGGTCTGCCTTTCAATAAGACATCATTGTTTAAGATTAAAGCAGTGTACATTCCAGCCAGAGGTATTAAAGGTGTGTGGCATGTCTTCCTTTCACCTGGATCACATCTTTGAATGTAATTCCTTCACAGAGAAACTGTGTTGCTCAACTAAAATTCCTCTACAGGAAAATGCTATGTAGCAGCATCTTCTATATATTTTAAGTAATTAAATTTCAATTTGTTAGTTATAAACTTATTAAACTTTATTATTTAAGCCCCCTTCTCTACAAAACCATGTTTTTCCAGCTGAAACAGAAGCAAAAGTTTTAATATATCAAATTTATTGGGGAAAGACTTCTGTGTTTGTTTTTAAATAAACAATTATTTTCTAAAAGCTAGTACTGTTTAATTCTTAATTATTTCCTGAAGTTACACATGATTACTATAATACAAAAAAACTGAGAAAATTAAATGTCTATGTTTGGATGTGTTTTATTACTGAAATATATAATTTAGCTTTCAGTAATTAAAAAGTAATCTGAGGGGCTGGTGAGATGGCTCAGTGGTTAAGAGCGCCGACTGCTCTTCCAAAGGTCCAGAGTTCAAATCCCAGCAACCACATGGTGGCTCACAACCATCCATAATGAGATCTGATACCCTCTTCTGGAGTGTCTGAAGACAGCTACAGTGTACTTACATATAATAAATAAATAAATCTTAAAAAAAAAAAAAAAGTAATCTGAAAGCCGGTCGTGGTGGCACACGCCTTTAATCCCAGCACTCGGGAGGCAGAGGCAGGCGGATTTCTGAGTTTGAGGACAGCCTGGTCTACAAAGTGAGTTCCATGACAGCCAGGGCTACACAGAGAAACCCTGTCTCGAAAAACCAAAAAAAAAAAAAAAAAAAAAGTAAGCTAAGCTTCAATCATAATAAAAGAATATCCTACAGATTTTTTTTTTTTAGCATGGCTTTAGAAATAGAATGGTATTACCTTTCTTTCTACTCACCTCTTCTCTGACAAATGTGTCACATGTTCTATACTTTTATCAAGACCACAACTGTCACTCAAGAATAAACATATTTTTTAAATATTATCTCTTGCATAAGACATAAACAAGATACCTGAATATTACCAATTTTATGGTAATATTCATTATGGTAATTTCATTAATAAAATACATCCAAACACAAACATTTAATTTTCTCATTTTATGGTAATATTCAAAGACCTCTTATTATTTGTTTTCTAAATATAGTTCTCAATTTAAAATTTTTTCTTTTGCATAGAAAAGGGTGCTCTGTAGCAAGTTTCAGAAACTATAATTGGAAGCCTGTATTTAAAAAAATTTTAATTAAAATTAAAAACCAAACCTCTCCATCTTTATATTATTTGATATGTTCAGAACAGGCAAATTTATAGCTCAAATTTAGCTAATAGTAACCTAAACAAATAAATAAGTAATTTTCTAAATCCTTCAAACAGAAGTTCTTTGTCATTTTCAACAAAGTTAGAAGGCAAAACTGCTGTAATCTTCATAACTAAAGCAATCTTTGTTCCTTGGGTATTTTAGCACATTACCTGAAATTTAATCTGCAGCCACAAGGGTAGAAAGAAATGAAGAATGACTGCTAATGCACAGTGGGTTTCTTTTTGTCTGAAGAAAATGTTCTAACAATGACTCTAGTGATGTTACTCTGCATATCTTATGAGTTAGTGAATTATATAATTTCCGTGAATGAACTCTATGTGATGTGGGCTATATTTCAGTAGGTGTGCTAGAATATTTATGAAGCAGTAACTGTTGTAGTCACAAATATATCAGTAGTGCCTGATAACTTTCCTAAAATTCCCAAAGAACTGTTTGAAAGACCTGAAAGAGTTTCATTCAGCCTGGAGTTGAACTAACAGAAGATGATCTTGACCTGGATCCTCCAGCCTCCATCTCCCAAATGCTAGAATTATTGGCATAAACCACCACATCTTATTTCCACAAGCATGCAAAACTCACTCAGTGTTTTAAATGTAAATTTAACCCTGACAACAAAGTTCCTAGTGTGAGATTTCATAGTTCTCAAATTGTTAATATGGAAATTCATGCTTAAATGTGTAGCCATAATACTGCTTGCATTTTATATAAATAAATTACTCATGAAATGCTCTATTTTACAAGGTTTTCACTAATTTCATAGCTTAAATTTTATTAATACTACCTACAACTACATTTAATATACAGTTTTGGAAAGAAGTTTGACTTGTGTGAATTTTACCATAATCAAATAGCTGAAAAAAATCACTTTTCTTCTTTGGGACTTTGTGCCAGTTTGTGTAAGCAAGTCAGATATCAAAATCAGCAAAAGCTGTATATGTAGTTGGGATGGGGGAAGTGTCAGCAAATAGGCCCAAGTCAGCTATTTGATTTTGGTACTAACAATTCTTCCTTAGGTCTGTAGTCCTCACTTCCCACCCTGATTAAGCCCATATGTATATCTACTGATCATTTCCAAGTATCACAGTCTGAGATAACAGAAGAACCCACAAGAATAAAACAGCACTTGTTTCTATCCTCAAGGTGACTACATCATGGAGAAAGAAAAGGCAAAAATCATGTACTTAGTACATTTTAATAACTGTGTGGTGGCAAGAGCACCACCTAGCGGACCCTAGAAATGCAAAAGAAAAAATGTACAGCTTGGGAACAGAAATTTTGGGAAAGAAAGCAAATATTTATCCATAATAAAAAAGACAAAACCTCAGAAAGTATTTGGTACAGGGTATTAGGTACCAGAAACACAAAACTGCTATTAATTAAAACAAAAACAAAGACTACGTGTAATGATACTCTTTTTTACAGCTCTTACGGCATATCTTACTCAGCTCTTGGTATGAGAGTGATTTAAAATTACAGTTTTTAATATACAGGGTTTAGTCATTCTTCCATAGTCTGACTTTTCATGAATGAAGCTAAAATAAAGAAGCTTATAATGTTAACACCCAAACCTATTTAGTGTTTGGAATATGCACTTTTTAAAGGTTGTATCTTATAAACATGACCACCTTAAAATTAATGTTTTATGTAATTCCATTAAAAGTATTTTTGAAAGAATTTCCATGTTGACTTCATACAAATAGAACCAAATCTCAAAATTTATTCCAGTGCAGATAAACTATGTGCTTCCTGTACACAGCTGTGACTTGACAAATTATGAGTAGTTTCATTCAAATATAAATAAATAATAGTTATTAAGTATAATTATACTAGTTCAATCTTTTTACAATATAATTAAATTTTAAATTTAATTTACAATTAGTTGAATTCAAGTATATTTTTCGTCTAAAAGTAGAAGTTATTGATTAGCAACAGAGAAAGCTCTTTGGTCACCCTCATACAACTGGCTAGACAACCAACTAGATGTACACATAAGTATTTACACACCAGAGGTGGGTGGGAATAACAGTTGAAGAGGAATGTGATTGATTGTGTTGGGAGGGACTTGCAGTTGTCAATCTGGAGATTCAGGAAGGAAGAAAGATCCAATTCCCTATCAGGAAGGTAGTCAGGTAGAAGGAATTCCGTGTTTCTCATTGGACAGGCAGGTTTTTGTTATACTCAGTACTTCATTTTATTGGATCAGAGATGCTCACATTAGGAAGGATGAATTAATTATATTAATCAGTCAATAGATCTTAATATTAGTATCATCAAAAATATATTGACATTACACTGATAATTTGTCAACAAGTAAGTGAAGTGTCCATGATGTTTCTTAGCTTTGTGATCTAGTAGTCCATGGTCTGTGAAGTGTCCATGATCTTTCTTAGCTTTGTGATCTAGTAGTTTTAAGCAGCAGGTCTTAATTTAATATATGACTTTTCAAACTAAAATTATCTAAGCAAAACCAGCAATCAAATAAAAAATACTCAAAGCAGGATATGGTGTTACAGATACATCTATTGTTGTGTGTGAATATGCATGTGTATACACTCAAACATATATGTATGCATGTATTTGGTACAGGGTATTAGGTACCAAAAACTAGCCTCAAACTATCTATGTAGCTAAAACCAACTTTGACCATCTGGTCTTCCTACCTCCATCTTTGGAGTGTTGGGACTACAGGCATGCTCTACCATGCTCAGTTTTACATGTTGCCAGGATCAAAACTGGTAAGCACTCTACCAACTGACCTAAAACTTCAGTCTTTTATCTATAATTTACTGTTTTCTAGGTGAGTCTAAAGAGCTCTTTTAACCCACCAAAATTGTATTAAAATGTTTTTATAACATTCATATTGTGCTATGGGAAATATGGCACAAATTCCAATGGTACTTCATTTTGTAAATTAGACATTTTTTAAATTTTATAAACTGTTATTAATGTTTAAAATCATGCAAATAAATTTAAAATTCATAACCAATATTGACCAGACTTAGTCTATAAATCTTCATAAACTTACATACAGTTAGAAATGGCATTCAAGACTCCTAGCTGGTCTACTCCAGTGAAGACACCATATCCTGACCCATCCTAGAGGACCCACTGCACTCAGTTAGTAAGAAACTGCCCCTCCCCACCTCCAAGTCCCATAGCTGCTTCTGGGAGCCTGGTGGACTCACGATCCATCACCCCACAAAACCCCTGCACTCCCAAATACCACTCCCCTTCCATCCCTTCCACCCCTTCCACCTTGTCCTTTCTGCTGGTCTGCTCCAGTGAAGACACTATATTCTCACCCATCCTAAAGGAGCCACTGCACTTAGAGCAGTGGAGGATCCACTTCACTCAGAGTAGTTGGACAACAGCTTGACTGCTCAACTGAAGACCCAATAGTCTTTAAGCCTCCCAGGAAATCTACTGCAGCCAGGGTANCAATAACTCACTGAAAGAAATACAGGAAAACACAGGTAAATAGGTGAAGGAATTGAGTAGAGGTCCAAGATCTAAAAGTAGAAACAACAGAAGTAGAAAAAATAAAGAAAACACAAATGGAGGCAAACCTGGAAATGGGAAACCTAGGAAAGAAGTAGGGAATTACAGATGTAAGTATCACCAACAGAAAAAAAAGAGAAGAGAAAAATCTCAGGTGTAGAAGATACCATATAATAGATTGACACAACTGTCAAAAAATTCAAAACATAAAAAACTCCTAACGAAAAGCATCCAGGAAATTCAGGACACCGTGAAAAGATCAAATCTAAGAATCATCAGGATAGAAGAGAATGAAGATTCCCAGCTCAAAAGACATGGAAAAAGTCTTCAACAAAATCACAGAAGAAAACTTCTCCAACCTAAAGAAAGAGATGGCCATAAAGGTACAAAAAGCCTATAGAATACCAAACAAATGGGACCAGAAAAGAAAATCCTCTCATCTCATAATAATCAAACACTAAACACACAGGGAAAAAAAAGAAAGAATATTAAAAAGTGCAAGGGAAAAGGACCAAGTAACATACAAATATACTTATCAGAATTATACCAGACTTCTCAAAAGAGACTATGAAAGCTAGAAGAGCCTGGTCAGAGGTCAAGCAAACTCTAAGAGAACACAAATGCTAGCCCAGGCTACTATACCCAGCAAAACTTTCAATCTACATAGATGGAGAAAACAAAATGTTCCAGGACAAAACCAGACTCAAACATTATCTATCAACCAATCCATCCCTACAAAGGATCCTAGAAGGAAAACTCCAATACAAAGAAGGTACCTGCACCAAAGAAAGGACAAGATATTAATCATCTCACAAGACAAAAGGAGAGAACCACAAGCACGTGAAGCCACCTACAAAAACAAACATACCAGAAACCAACAGTCATTTCTCTTTAATATCTCTCAATATTAATGAACTCAACTCACCTATAAAAATACATAAGTTAAGAGGTTGAATATGCAAAAAGAATCAAGCATTTTGCTGCATACAAGAAACACACCTCAATAACAAAGACAGAGACGATCTCAGAGTGAAAGGATGGAAAAGGTCTTCCAAGCAAATGGTTACAGGAAACAAGGAGGAGTTGCCATCCTAATATCCAAGAAAATAAACTTTCAACCAAAAGTTATCAAGCACTGTGAAGAAGGACATTTCATATTCATCAAAGGGAAAATTCCCTAAGAGAAACTCTCAATTCTGAACATCTATGCCCCAAATGCAAGAGCACCCACATTCATAAAAGAAACTTTATTAAAGCACAGAACACACACTAAATCACACACAATAAAAGGAGGAGACTTCAACACCCCACTCTCACCAATGGACAGGTCATTGAAACAGAAACTAAACAGAGACACAGTGAAAGTAAGAAAGGTATGAACCAAATGGATTTAACAGATATCTACAGAACTTTTCACCCTAAAACAAAAAATACACCTTATTCTCAGCACCTTATATTACCTTCTCCAAAATCAGCCATATTATTGGTCACAAAACAACCCTCAACCAATACTAGAAGATTGAAATAATACCATGCATCCTTTCAGATCACGATGGCCTAAGGCTGTCCTTCAATAACAGCAAAACCTTCAGAAAGCCCACATACACATGGAAACAACTTTTTACTCAATGATAACTTGGTCAGGGAAGAAATAAGAAATAAATTAAAAACTGCCTGGAATTTAATGAAAATGTTGATATATCATACCCAAACTTATAGGACACAATGAAAGCAGTGCTAACAGGAAAGCTCATAGCACTAAGTGCCCTGGTAAAGAAATTGAAGAGATCTTACACTTGCAACTTAACAGCACACCTGAGAGCTCTAGAACAAAAAGAAGCAAACTCACCCAAGAGGAGAAGAAGGCAGAAAATAGTCAAACTTGGGGCTGAAATCAACCAAATAGAAACAACAACAAAAAAACAATACAAAGAATTAAAAAAAAAAAAAAAAAACAGAAGCTGGTTCTTTAAGAGAATCAACATGATAGATAAACCCATAGCTAAACTAACTGAAGGACCCAGAGGCAATACCCAAATTAACAAAATCAGAAATGAAAGCAGAGACATAACAACAGAAATGGGGGAAATTCAAAATATCATCAGATCCTACTATAAAAACCTATACTCAACAAAACTGGAAAATCTAAATGAAATGGATGGTTTTCTAGACAGATACTACATACCAAAGTCAAATCAAGAGCATGTAAACTATCTAAACAGGTCATTATCACATAAGGAAATAGAAGAATTAATTAAAAACCTCCCAAATAAAAAAAGCCCAGGGCCAGATGGATTTAGTGCAGAATTCTACCACACCTTCAAGGAAAACCTGATACCAATTTTCCTCAAATTATTCCATAAAATAGAAACTGAAGGAACACTACCTTATTTGTTCTATGAAGCCACAATTACTCTGATAACCTAAACCACACAAGTACCAACCAAAAAAAGATAAATTCAAACCAAACTCACTAAGGAATATCACTGCAAAAATACTCAATAAAATTCTTGCAAACTGAATCCAAAAATACAGCAAAACCATTATAATTCTCTGGCAATTAACATATACTGTACAGTAGTGGGGAACTCAGTAGAGAATTTATTGCTAAGGCATCATTCTCTATTTCCCAGAAGCCTCACCTCTCACTGGCCAGGCAAGAGAGAGGCTTGGAGCAACTAATGTTTGTTGAACCAGGAAAAGAAAGTCATACCCCACAGAAAGAAAAACAACATTTACACAGCAATTATGCATTAACACACACACATTCATACATACATTCATACACACATTCATCTTTTTTTTTGGCCCAACAATCTGTTTCATCAACTTACATATTTACACACACACACACACACACACACACACATATATATATATGTGTGTGTGTGTGTGTGTGTGTGTGCGCGAATGGAGCAAATGCCTAAGCACCAATGCAGAAAGAACTCACTCATTCTGGAAGAAAAATATGCTTCAACATTTATTGCAGAAATAAAGAGAGAGAGAGAGAGAGAGAGAGAGAGAGAGAGAGAGAGAGAAGGCTAGTGAGCTTCTACCTTTCTATTGCAAAATGAAAAGAAACCTAAGTCTGTTAGGGAAAAAAAAAAAAAGCCCTCTCCTTGACAATAAGAACAGGCCTGCCTTGCTTTAAGGGAAAAAAAGAAAAGAAAAGAAAACCTGTCTCATAGTAAGAAGTCTGCCTGCTGCTTTCTGCTATCTCTGTAGCTCTTTCTGCTCTGCTCTCTGTGTTCTATCCTGCCTCAATTCTCTCTCCTCAGCTCCTCAGCTCTGTTATAGTCTTTGTCTCCAGAGTATCTTGTCATTAGAACACAAGAAATAACCTCAAATTGTGGGTTTAAATGAAGCTTTTAATAATAATTAAGGATATTTGATGAGGAGAAATGCAATTCTAGATTGAAAAGTGATTGAAAAGCTTATTTCAAAAACAAAAGTAAGCCGGGCATAGTGGCGCACACCTTTAATCCCAGCACTTGGCAGGCAGAGGCAGGCAGATTTCTCAGTTCTAGGCCAGCCTGGTCTACAGAGTGAGTTCCAGGACAGCCAGGAGATACAGAGAAACCCTGTCTCGAAAAACAACAACAACAAAAACAACAAAGTAACCTTAAAGTAGAGATATGGAAACTGTTTCTCATTTACATTCAGCATACTCTAATCAATGGTAAAAATGTTACTTACATGTTTCATACCTGTAAAATAGTACCTGACACAACAACTTAAAAGGTATATTTTGTTTCATGGCTTTAATTTTAAATTTATAATCTGTATTGGCTGGTTTTGTGTGTTGACTTGACACGAACTGGAGTTACCACAGAGAAGGAGCCTCCCTTAAGGAAATGCCTCGATGAGATCAGTGATCAAGCAGGGAGGGCCCAGCCGATTGTGGGTGGTGCCATCCCTGGGCTGGTAGTCCTGAGTTCTGTAATAAAGCAAGCTGAGCAAGCCAGGGGAAACAAGACTATAAGTAACATTCCTCTGTGGCATCTGCATAAGTTCCAAGTTCCTGCCCTGTGAGGTTCTAGTCCTGACTTCTTTCGGCGGATGAACAGCAGTCTGGAAGTTTAAGCTGAATAAACTCTTTCCTCCCCAAATTTGTCATTGATCATGATGTTTGTGCAGGAATAGAAACACCGACTAAGACACTCACTCGATCTATTTCTTACTTTGTGTGGATGTGTGTTATGTATATGTTCATGTGGTTGATTGCACAATTGTGTACAGAAGATCATATATAGAGAGATATCAGTGGTAGACATTAGGTATCTTCCTGGGTCTTCTCTATCTTATATTTTTGAGACAATATTTCTCACTGAACTTGAGTTAATAAATTCAGTTAAACTGGCTGGCAGATGAGCTCCACAAACCAACTTAATACTGTAAAAATCTTGATACTGAAAAATCTTTTGTCTTTCCACATGTCCCAGTACTAAGATCATTAGTATACATTTTACCCAGTTTTCACATGTGTGCTGGGGATCAGAACCCATCACTTTCCACTGATGGCTCTTTATCGACTAGGCCATTTCTCTAACCCTTTCAATCATTCTCAAGAACAGACAATGTGGAGTGGTGAGCTTTTCTTACAAATAAACAAATACACAAACAAAAGTTTCTTCCATTGTAGTTTGCCTATGGTGAGAAAGTCAAGATCTTAGTATGAGAATTCAGGATCAGAAAGCCCTTTCTCTTAAATATCAGTGGAGTTTTTACAATTATCTATCAATAACAATTAATAGTACCAAAAGCAACATTTTAAGTAATGTGTCTTAATATGATTTCATATTATAACTATTGCTATATAGGATATATGTCAAGTTGCATATTAACTATTTGTCCAAATGAATATTAAATACTTAGGTGGTTAGATTACCCACTTGAACTTAATTTTCAAAACTATAAAAGTGTGCATCGTTGTGCCAGTGAGCACTCACAGGGGTTTTAAGGGAGGAAACAACTTGCACTACCTGAACCATATAACTTATCCCTGCCTTTCTCTCTTTATTTTCCTTCTTTGACTTGATACCTCTTATCATGGTTAGGGAACTCTTGAGCATTCAGGAAACAAAAGTGTCAGTGAACTGAGGGGGAAACTGCCATCCAAATGCACGTGGATATTGTACATAAGTGAAAAATAATTGCCTGCCAGGCACTCCTTCCTGAATTTTGTTATTGCCTGTTAGAGCAATTCATGTAGGAATGAATGCCAACATTGCTGAGGATCCATCAACTGGTGATAGCCATTGATTAACTTGGTAGACATGAATTTTCTGGTACTTTAACTTACTTGGAAAGTAGCTGTTACTCTAGGCACAGGAAAGTAATTGGAATGCTTCAAGGAAGAAGATAATATGAACTAATTTAAAGTTTTAGAAACATCACCCTGATTGGTAGGCAGGAAATGAGTTAAGTAGATTAACTGTAGTACTTAAAGGAACTGGAGAGTAAGCCAAAGTAAAAAATTATAATGGTTGTGCTAGAGAAACAGCACAAATTGGAAAGAGTGATAGGAGATGGAGTTTAGAGAGAGGATTGAAAGGCTGCATTATTTTCATTTCCTCCAGTGGAATAAAGAATAACAGTGAAACAGCTTTTCAGAATTGGCTTTGACGTCAGAACTGTGCGAATATTCCACTGTGCAGCTTTGTCTAAAAATTTGTTTAAGGCCTGTTTATTAAAACAGGTTTATGAAACATCTCCCAGATGGCAATTCCTCTTAAAAGAAAAAGTACAGAGAGAATTTACTGCATATAATTAATAGTTCTGATCATTTATATTGGAAAAGTCAGAAAAGTGCTTTCAAACATTTGAAAATAAGGCTCTAGAGAAGGACATGATCTTAATCACTGTGCTACCTCTCTCATCCCAAGACTGAGTTTTCTTTTGTGTGTGTAATACAGGCTGGCCTCATGTTATGTTGTTGTCGTAGTTGTTGTTGTTGTTGCTGCTGCTGCTGTTTTTGTTTTGTTTTGTTTTCTTTCTCTGCTTTAGATTCTAGATGCCTCAGGATTCCCTCCCTCTCCCTCTCCCTCTCCCTCTCCCCCCTTCCCCTTCCTCTCCCCTTCCTCCCCCCTCTCTCTTATCTTCCCATTCAAGGAGAAGTCATTTACATCTTGGTAGTTTCTTTACTGTGCCATCACTTGCACAAACAAATTTTAAAATGTGAACAGCATTTTCACATTTATCCAAATATAGCTTACATTGTGGAAAGAATAAGTCATTTTTTAAAATGAAGTATGACAGTTAATTGTAACCAATGTTACTTTCATTAGTGCCTGATCTTCTAAACTGAATTTCATAGACATGAGCACTACAACCTTTCAGATATTATAATCTAATTACATTTCAAAGTTTATAAACTTACAAAGGAGGAACTAAATAAGTATTAAATTCAACATAGAAGCAGCACTTTGAATAAAATCACACCTATTTCCCATTGTGGTCACTGAATGTTAAATATTTCTTATTTTTTTCAATTAGATTCTTATCATTTCTCTTCTCTAAATGTCAGAGATTCAGGACGGATTTCCTTCAGAAGCACACCACACTTTAAATGCAGGTGAGGAGGTGAAGGGTCTCAAGCACAACTGTTTCCAGCTCTAACAACTGCTAGTCTTTTAATTAGTTGGCTTTGTCTGGGCATGTATTTGATTTAGAAATTTTAGCCATTTATGAAGTCTTATGCTTGTGTTCTCAGATTTCCATATATTGTAATAGCCAAAATTAACCTGTAATTCCTACCTTCCCAAAGGACAACGTAACTTCCTGGAATACTGGGAGTTAGAGTTCTTGGAAAAATAACACCGCCACATGGGAAATAAGGTGGCACTGTGCTTTTGCCCTTAAAAAGCCCTTACAATACATGACTTATTGCCACTCACTGGGATCTCAGAGAGTGGACCTACCCAGAGTCTGTCCTGGTCAGTATATAATTAAAGCTTGCTCCAAATTTAGCTCAAAATTGTAGATCTGGGTTTTCTTTTGCAAATATCAGGATTAACAGTTGACCCTTTGCATTTTACTCCCACTAATTCTATAACACATTTCTACCTGTAGAACAAAATCATTGTTTTTGTTATGATACATGTACAAATTTTTATAACACACTACAAAAATAAGAAATACAAAAATGTGTGGCTAAGTATTATTACTTTAATTTTTAAGTACTTCAGCATGTTTAATAAAATTTGGGATATTTGTGTGTGTATATATATACATATGTATTTTAAAGGCAAACAATACAAACTAGTAAAATCAGTAAGTATTAACATATTATAGAAATGTATATTAAAATAAAATTATTTATGTCATCAAATATAGACCCAATTTATACTATAGAAATACTATTTTATTTTTCTCATATATGTCAAGCAATTTAGAGTATATTTTCAGATTTGATACTGAAAAATTATACTTGAAGAAAAAACACAACATATTTTTAAATGTATATATGTTTTGTAAACCAACTCAAAGCCAAGTTTTTTAATCAATATGACTGTGAAGTAGAAGTTAAGTTACCTATATACAAGGGCTTAGGAAGATAAAGCAAAATTATAAGGTCTGTACTGCACACTAGTGGCAAGAGATAATATATGCATGTGGATTCCTTTCAAGTTAAAGTTAACAAATCTATCTTACATTGAAGCTTTTCTAGGATGTCCACTGCATTGTTGTCACTGCAGTCAGCCTGTTGTGAAGAGAATACAGAATCTCCCAGTCTTCACTACTTCTGCACACCTGATCGCACAATCCTTACTCACTATCTTCCAGTAATCACTATTCTATTTTTAATTTCTATGAGAACATTTTTTGGTTTTAGTTTCACTTATGTTTGAGATTCACAAATTCCTTTTGTTTCTGTGCCTGGTTTATTTCACTTACCACAATGATCTCTAGTTCTATCCATGATATTATAACTAATCATATTTTCATCTTTA
This sequence comes from Mus minutoides, assembly GCA_902729485.2. Taxonomy (NCBI): domain Eukaryota; kingdom Metazoa; phylum Chordata; class Mammalia; order Rodentia; family Muridae; genus Mus; species Mus minutoides. The sequence goes on along the minus strand of CACVCL010022373.1, from coordinate 21,463 downwards.
TATTTGTGTTATTATATATTATAATATGTATTATAATGAGGTCAGTGTCAGAATTTTGTTGATAATAATGAAAATAGCGATATAAAAACAGGTGGTTTTCCTGAACCTTTAGCCAAATTAACCAAAAGAAAGAGAAAGGATCTTGGGTCCCAAGTCCTTCAGAGACCAGTCTGCACAGGTGAGAGTGCAGACTGCAGAAACAACACAGCTTTTGGGACAGACCTGGTTTCAGGCTCCAGACATGCATGCACCTTCCCCACCAGAGGGAATTGTCTGCATGGGAGGTCTCTGACTGCAGAAGCAAGTGAAGGAGCCATCTTGGGTCACGGATCCCTCAGAGACCAATCTGCACAGGTCAGCTCATAGACTATGAAGGGTGAGGGAGCAGACTGCAGAAGCAACACAGCTTCTGGGACATGCAGAAGTTACACAGCTTCTGGGACAGACCCAGTTTCAAGCTCCAGACATCCGGCACCTTCCCCACCACAGGAGAAGTGTTAGCCTGGGAGGGCTTTGCCTACCAGAGCTCATGAGGGAGCCATCTTGGGTCCTGGGTCCCTCAGAGATCAGTTTGTGCAGGTTAACACTAGCCTGTGAGGCGCGCCTCCCTGCCTCCGTTGACCAGCAAGAAAGACACGCCACCACCGGGATCTTCTCAGTCAGCTTTATTCTGGAGCACCTTGCTTGTAGATTCCCAGGACCCAGAACAGCAGCAGAGCTGCTGCTTTTATACTCTTTCAGGAAAGGGGAGGGGTTGTCATAGTGGTTGCTGATTGGTGCACCAAGCCATACCTCATTTGCATGTGGCCCGTTCATTGGTGCCACAAGCCACACCCATTAGCATATTTTCCCTTCATTGGTACTACAAGCAGTGCCTCATTAGCATATTTTCCCTTCGGGAGGGGCCACTGCCTGAGGAGGGCCTGAGGAGAGAGCTGCGCATGCACACTAGGCTCTCCTCCCTGGCAGCCTGCCGGTCCCGCGCCATCTTGTAATGGGGCAGAGCCGCAGGCTCCTGGAGCCGCAGGCCTTCCCGGAGCCGCAGGCCTTCCCGGGAGCCTGGGCGGCCTTCCCGGTCAGAGCTCGGGCGGCCCTTCTCCGGTCAGAGCATCGCCGCGGCCCCCTCGCCGGTCAGAGCGCCACCACCGCAGGTTCCCCTGCCAGTCAGAGCGCCGCGGCCGCAGGCCCCCCCCCCCCCGCCGGTCTCAGCGCCACCGCGGCGGGCCCCTTCGCTGCTCAGCACCGCCACGGCGGGCCCCTTCGCTGCTCAGCGCTGCTGTGGCAGGCCCCTTCGCCGCTCAGCGCCTCCGGCTTCCTACAAGGCTGCAAAGGCAACACATCTTCTGGGAGAGGCCCTCTATCAGGCCTTCATCTTTAGCAAAGAGGCAGGTCTGAACACTAGACCTCTTGTGCACCTTCCCTGCAAGAGGAGAGCTTGTCTGCAGAGACTACTCTGACCACTGAGACTCAGGAGATTGCTGGACTCCCAGGACTGCTGATAGAGGCTAACAGAACCACAGGAGAAAGAAGCTCCAACCAGAGACAACTATGACAACTAACTCCAAGATTACCAGACGGCGAAAGGCAAACGTAAGAATCTTAATAACAGAATCCAAGACCACTCACAGTCATCAGACCCAGCACTCCCACCTCAGCCAGTCTTGGATACCCCAACACACTGGAAAACCAAGTCTCAGATTTAAAATCATATCTCATGATGCTGGTAGAGGACATTAAGAAGGACATTTATAACACACTTAAAGAAATACAGGAGAACACTGCTACAGAGGTAAAAGTCCTTAAAGAGGAAACACAAAAGTCCCTTAAAGAACTACAGGAAAACACAACCAAACAGGTGATGTATTTAAACAAAACCATCGAAGACCTAAAAAGGGAAATAGAAACAATAAAGAAGACCCAAATTAAAAAACTCTGGAGATAGAAACCCTAGGAAAGAAATCAAGAAGCATAGATGCAAGCATCAGCAACAGAATACAAGAAATGGAAGAGAGAATCTCAGGTGCAGAAGATTCCATAGAGAACATGGGTACAACAATCAAAGAAAATGCAAAATGCAAAAAGATCCTAACCCAAAATATCCAGGAAATTGAGGACACAATAAGAACAAACCTAAGGATAATAGGTATAGATGAGGAGGAAGATTTCTAATTTAAAGAGCCAGTAAATATCTTCAAGAAAATTACAGAAGAAAATTTCCCCAACCTAAAGAAAGAGATGCCCACGAACATACAAGAAGCCTACAGAACTCCAAATAGACTGGACCAGAAAAGAAATTCCTTCCGACAAATAATAATCAGAATAACAATTGCACTAAATAAAGATAGAATATTGAAAGCAGTAAGGGAAAAAGGTAAAATAACATATAAAGGCAGGTGTACTGGCTAGGTTTGTGTCAACTTGACACAGCTGGAATTATCACAGAAAAAGGAGTTTCAGTTGGGGAAATGCCTCCATGAGATCTAGCTGTGAGGCATTTTCTCAATTAGTGATCAAGGGCCCCTTGTGGGTGGGACCATCTCTGGGCTGGCAGTCTTGGGTTCTATAAGAGAGCAGGCTGAGCAAGCCANCAAGGGAAGCAAGCCAGAAAAGAACATCCCTCCATGGCTTCTGCATCAGCTCCTGCTTTCTGATCTGCTTGAGTTCCAGTCCTGACTTCCTTTGGTGGTGAACAGCAGTATGGAAGTGTAAGCCAAATAAACCCTTTCCTCCCCAACTTGCTTCTTGGTCATGATGCTTTGTGCAGGAATAGAAACCCTGACTAAGACAGCAGGCCTATTAGAATTACTCCAGATTTCTCATCAGAGACTATGAAAGCCAGAAGATCCTGCACAGATGTTATACAGAACTTAAGAGAGCACAAATGCCAGCCCAGGCTACTATACCCAGCAAAACTCTCAATTACCATAGATGGAGAAACCAGAGTATTCCATGACAAAATCAAATTCACACAATATCTTTCCATGAATCCAGCCCCTCAAAGAATGATAAAGGGAAAACACCAACACAAGCACAGAAACTACACTCTAGAAAAAGCAAGAAAGTAATCCTTCAACAAACCTAAAAGAAGACAGTCCCAAGAACAAAATCCAAACAACAAAAATAACAGGAAGCAACAATTACTTTTCTTTAATTTCTCTTAACATCAATGGACTCATTTCTGAAATAAAAAGACATAGACTAATAGACTGGCTACACAAACAAGACCCAACATTCTGCTGCTAACAGGAAAAAGGATAGACACTACCTCAGAGTTAAAGGCTGGAAAACAATTTTCCAAGCAAATGGTCTGAAGAAACAAGCTGGAGTAACCATTCTAATATTGTATAAAATTGACTTTCAATAGAAAGTTATCAAAAAAGACAAGAAGGGGCACTTCATACTCATCAAAGGTAAAATCAAAAAAGATGAACTCTCAACTCTGAATATCTATGCCCTGAATCCAAGGGCAGCCACATTCATTAAAGAAACTTTAGTAAAGCTCAAAGCATATATTGCACCTCACACAATAATGTAGTCTCCCATGCCGAATCTAGGCTGGGAGTTCAGACCAGCCCCTGAGGGCATGCCACAGAGCTTGGCTCACAGGTAAGCCTGCCCCATTTTTACATCACTGCCTCGGCCCGCCTCCTGCGCAGGGGAACAGACCTGCGCTGGCCAGAGAATGCAGAGTGTGCCAACAACTTCCCGGGACAAGAGCCTACTGCACAGCGGCTCCACTCAGGTCCATGTGCCCACAAAATATGGAGCCAAGGGCCCTGGGAACGGGGTGGTGGAATTTACCCCTTCTTACCCTCCTTTAACTAAGAAATAATATTCAGTAAAGTACAGAATATGCTTTAATCAGTGATTCGTCTCAATGTTTGTTTTTCTCTCGCATCTAGCTTTCTATTAGGTCCCCTGCCCACTTTCCAGGGGAACCTGATATAATTTTGGGGTGACGCTAATGGCCCCCTACATCTGGCGCCCGATGAAAGGGCCCTGGACACAGCGGGAGGAATGCTGAGGGACCACCGACTCAGAGCTCTAAAAGAAAGAAAAACGGATCCAAGGTATCCTATCAACACAGGAGGCAACAGTAAGTCTATTCAGCGCTGGGTTATAGATTTAGAAAAAAAAAAAAAAAAAGTATTGTTGCTAGTGTGATAGGAGGCTAAGCATGGATTTCGCTTAGGCAGGGGTCGGCAAGTCTAGGCCTGGATTGGTCCTGCAGACTAAGAATTGCATCAGGAGGCTAGAAGTTAAGGCAGTGGTCCGCGGTCTAGAACTGCATTAGGAGAGAGAAAATGGATTTTAAAAATATAAATTGGTATAAAACTGGTTAAGTTCTAAAAATGGATACAAGTAAAGGAAAAGAGAAAGATTGAAAAGAAAAAGAAAATGGATTTTTGGAAATTTCCCAAGGGACACCTGGGTAAACTCTCCATGTGAGAGAAGTTTTCTGTGGTCTTTATGTGTCTGATGCACCGTTTGTCTATGTGTTAATTTATGTTTCGTGTTTTGTCGTCTGAATGACTGGTTATTCTGTGTTTCATGTTGGAAAAAGAAAAATGGTTACCAAAATCTTGTCTACTGGCTTTTGATTTAATTTAGTCTAAGTATCCACAGCAGAGGCTGAGAAAGGCCTGGCACATTTTGCCTGGGGCCAAACAAAGACTAAAGAAGCCCCACACCTTTGCCGGGGGACTCAGGAGGGGCGAGAAAGGAAAAAAACTGCTAGAAAAGGGTTTTAAAGCGAGTCTACAGTTTCTTAGTGCTAAGGCTGGGAAGCTGAGAGTTGGTTTTTCCTGGAAGAATTTTCCTGGAAGGTTCTCTGCAATTGGGTCCAAAAATTGACAGAGTGCTGTTTATCTTGAAATTGTGGCTGGAAAAGGTAAAATTCTTTGATTGGTCTGGTTTATGAGACTAGTATGGCCCCTAATTTGGATTTCTGACTGGTCTTAAAGGTGAAAATATGTTCTGTATGCAATGGACATAGAAAGTGGTTGCTCAGGCCTAGAGCCACTTTAAATAGCAACACATGGCATAGAGCAGCACAGAAAGCTAGGCCTCTAGGATACTTCTAAATTCATAACTAGTGCTGGAATCATTTCAAACATGTGGCATGGACAAGCCCAGAAAACAGGCCTCAGAAATGCTTCTAATTGATACAATATTTTAGAGATAAGATTTAAGTAAAGCATTAAAATGTGCACGGTCATACATCCATGAATTGGCTGCCTCGTGGTGCAGAGATGATGTTTAAAGTACTGATTTTTTTAGATGAAAAAATGTTTTAAGATTAGATTTTTGCTTTCTCAAAGTTGGAGAAAGATACTAACGTTGCAAAGGAAACAAAATTATGATTAAAATGTTCAATTTGGCAGCAGCCTCCAGTTTGATTGCAAATTAAGATTTTTAACTCACCCATAGACTGTTAATCAAGATCATTACAGGAGTGGTACAGCTGTCTGCAGCAATCGGCCATTCAAGGCTTAGAGCAGCCACATGGCTTTGCGCTTTTGTTCCACAAGAGCTCTCACACCCCTCCCTCCGCTAGCTGAACTGCAATTCTTTGACCACTAGATGGTGCTCGCTACAAAGTGCTGTAATCCCAAGCTGGTTTGCCTGTTTTTCTAAACAGTTGTTATAGATTAGAAAGTTTATTTTTTCCTTTTTCACTCTGGTAAATTTAAAGGGTTTCTAGTGAACCAGAAAAAATTTTAATTTTAGGTATGGCTAATAGCCTTACATTATATAAGAAAATTCTATAATTTTTGCTTCAATAAGCTGAGAGTTTGAATCTTTCCGTGCTGTTTTGTTCAAAATTTTTGCGCTCACACATTGAGCTTGAAAGTTCTGGGGAACAATAATTGCTCCAAAAAAGGAACCCAGATCGCTCAATTAGTAGAGCATCAGACCTTTAAATTGAGGGTAGAGGGTTTAAGTCCCTGTTCCTGAAGAAAATATTCAGAGGCAATATTTAGTGTTTTAATTATACTGGAAATTTTTGGTACAGAAAGTCTGAAAAAGAAAAATTGATTCACTTCAAAATTTTTATTTTCAAAAGCTTTTAGGAAACTTCATTTAGCTAAAATCTCACTTAGAGTCTTAAGATGACTCAAACCTTTGTTGGGTGTTATCTGGAAAGACACAAGCTAATTGGTAAAGTACAAAAGACTTTATAGAAAATAAAGAAAGCCCTTTTAATTGTTATCAATTATAATCTATGGTTATTGAATACTAGCTACTTATTTTAGTTATGGTTATTAAAATGTGCCCACAGCAATTCTTTGGCAAGAAAAATCATTAAACGTAAACTTATCCTCCTTTACCTCAAAGTAAAGTTTAAACATCCTGTTAAGGGCTGCTGTGGTACTAATTAAGAATTGTAAAGTAAATCCTTAGAAAAATTATAACAAAAATTGTGTCTTAAATACCTGACAAAATGTTCATTTCTCATTCCAAACAACAATAAATTTGGTTATTGCAGAATATTGATATTTGGTCTATTCCTTGCCATCATTTTAAATAAAGTTGATAATCATTTTTCTAAAGAAAAGTTAAAATTTGTTTTGTGCATGCCTTTTTACCTTCTAAATCTTAATGCATGCATTCATCCCATTTTCTGTATTTAAAAACAGCCCTTCAAGGGAATAAGGTATATAGGAATTGAATCATGTTTTATTCTTTTGAATTTCCTCCTATTTCAGCACAGATGATTAAATTGTGTGCTGCAGATGGTGTTTTAAAAGGTTAAAAAATAATCAAACTTTAATTTGTATTTTAATAGTCAATATATGCTTGCAATTGATAAAATTATTTGACCTTCAGATATTATTAATTTTCAAGTTTGCAATTGTTTAAGCATGTACAATTCATAAGAATAAATGCTGTTCTTTTAAAAGGACTGTCTTTAGATATTTAAGATTTTGCTCTAGATTGCCTGGATAAAACCTCTTAAAGCAATGCAGTGCTAAATTTATATTCCCAGGTAGATTATAGAACTTTTACAAGAATAATTGGCCATGTGATTTCATTCTTTACATCATCCAAATACTGATGGCTTAAGATAATGTTTTAATATTTTTACAGAATGTGCATGTCAAATTTCAAAGATTTGTTCTTAGTGTCCTCAGTTTCCACATAATGGTATAAATTCTTGAGGACGTATACTTAATCAATTGCTACAATTGGATACTTTTATTTCTAATTAATAAATAAAATACACACATGTAACTTAAAATTTTTCAAACATTCCAGTTATAATTACTCTTTAAGAGAAACAAGTAAAAGTGTTATTGCCAATGTTAACATTTTTTATGTGTTTGACATTCCTAATCAGATTTATACTAATATTGGAGCTGACTTTAATAGTCAAGCATGTGAAACAATTTAATGTTGCCCATGTTACAGAGAATTTTTATAATTCTCAGAGACAAAAAATTTTGGGGGTTTTAAAATTTAAACTTTAAAATACAGGGGCAGATACCCCCCCCCACCCCCCAGGACACAAAAGGTGTTGTTCTAAACTTTTGCAGACTGATATTAAAGGTCAGTCTGGCGGATTGCCACGCGCATCCAGTTACTTATAGCTCTTAGGCGATGGTAAAATGGCAGGACCCTTTAAAGAATTTATGGAATAGGGTCCAGAAAGAGGGAGAGTTTAGATTTTTCTCCACAGGATACTGCAGAAACTGACAACTGCAAGAAGGATTTGTTCAACAAGCTGACACATAAGTTCGCTGAGTGCCCTGATTGTGATAACAAGAAGACTGATTTGGGCATACACTTTTAACTTTTAACTGGTCCCAGATGAGAAAGGCTTAACTGCCTTGCTTTATACATGTTTAACCTTTGGGACAGAGAACATTAGAGACCGTGGAATTTGACTTTAAAAAATTGGTCCTAAGAAGGAGTTATAATGATTTTTATCTTTCCATCAGTGTGACCAGTTAGTCTAACTCAATCTTAAACTGGTCTGGGAATTATTCCAATATAAGAGATTCTCCTATTAAGATTGCTAAAGAATTTTTCAGCCGTGAGAGTTAACTTAGAGCTTGGTCCGATTTACATAAGAAACAGTCTTTCTGCTTAATTCTCCCAAGAGAGGTTTTATATCCTATTGTGTTTAAACTGTGTTCAGTTTTATGTTTCCAGACAGGTCTGCCTTCCCCTACAACAAGGTTTCTACAAGCACAAGGGTCACAGGTCGCTTCCAGGAGGCAGGTGGGCACAGCTGACAGGATCACTGCATTGTGAAAATGCACATGAAATATTATATTTGTGGCTTTGGTCTGATATTGGGAAACTAGGTGAGCGAAGATGGACTGACAGTCTACGATGGGCACCCAGGTATCCCCAGCTATACCATTCTAAAACAGGGGTATGTGCCAAAATGCCGTGGTTTATTAATATTTTTGCCACAGAGCCATGTTTGTGCAATAAATATTCAAAAACTAGCTGCATGTATGCTCAGTGATGGAACTGGATAGCTGAAAGGGCCTGAGATCCTAAGACACGGCACAGTCGCCAGCCACCATAACTCCCTGGCAGGACAATAGAGCATAAATGGAATTTATGACTCAGTCTGCTCAATTTTTAATATATAAGAAAAGGGGAGATGTAGTCTCCCATGCCTGATCTAGGCTGGGAGTTCAGACCCGGCCCTGCAGGTGTGCCACAGAGCTTGGCTCCCAGCTAAGCCTGACCCCTTTTTACATCACTGCCTCAGCCCACCTCCTGAGCAGGGGCATGGACTTGCACCTGCCAGAGAACGCAAAGTGTACCAGGACAAGAGCCTGCTGTACAGCGGCTCCACGCGGGTCCATGTGCCCACAAAATATGGAGCCAAGGGCCCTGGGAACGGGGTGGTGGAATTTACCCTTTCCTACTCTCCTTTAACTAAGAAATAATATTTAGTAAAGTACAGAATATGCTTTAATCAGTGATTCGTCTCAATGTTTGTTTTTCTCTCATATCAGCCTTTCTATTATCTCCCCTGCACACTTTCCAGGGGAACCCAATATAATTTTGGGGTGTCACTAATGGCCCCCTACACAATAATAGTGGGAGACTTCAACACCCCACTCTGACCAATGGAAAGATCCTGGAAACAGAAACTAAACAGAGACACATAGACACTAACAGATGTTATGAAAAAAATGGATTTAATAGATATCTACAGAACATTTTATCCTAAAACAAAAGGATATACCTTCTTCTCAGCACCACATGGTACCTCCTCCAAAATTAACCATATAATTGGTCACAAAACAGGCCTCCACAGATACAAAAATATTGAAATTATCACATGTATCCTATCTGACCACCATGGACTAAGGCTGATCTTCAAAAACAACATAAGTAATAGAAAGCCAACATTCTCGTGGAAACTGAACACACTCTACTCAATGATTCCTTGGTCAAGGATGAAATAAAGAAAGGAATTTAAAACTTTTTAGAGTTTAATGAAAATGAAGCCACAACATACCCAAACTTATGGGACACAAAAAAGGCAATCCTAAGAGGAAAACTCATAGCCCTGAGTGCCTCCAAAAAGAAATGAGAGAAAGCATACAGTAGCAGCCTGACAGCACACAGTTTGCAGTCTGAGTCCTTAGAGGCAAGTGTCTGCCTGTCAGGAGCCATTTTGCCTGCTTCTGTGAAAGTCTGCCTGGCAGGCAGAGTCAAGGCAGGTCAGGGTCTGCTGGCAGATTTCCTGGTCTATTGATATATACTTGAGATGATATACTTGAGGCTCAAGGAGAGGGCCTGAATATTCTATTAATCTTGGTGGAAAGAACAAGAAGGTCTCCAGATGGAAACAGAGATCCTATGTTTATGTCAGCCATTGTCTCTGATAGTTTGTGACTTTGTTTCCCACAGCACTGTAAATATTAAAAGGCTAAGAGAAGTAAACCGGAAGCTGGCATGGTACTGTCCTACAGTCTTCCTAATTCTTTGTTCCCTGAGTCTTCTTTCTGTCTTTTCTATAATCATCCTCACCCCAACCTCCTCAGAGGACTGTTGTACCAGCAGCCTTGGGGCATCTGCAGGAATGACTATCTTGCTAGTAGGACCTGAGCTGTAGAATATTGGCTACAGGGGAGGGATGAAAGTGAAGTTCAAAAACAAACAAACAAACAAACAAAAAACAAAAAAACAAAAAAACTGGACATAAGGGAGTTCAGACCAATTACCTGTATATCAGCAGGAATCTTCAGAATCACAAAGGATGTGAAATGGCCCTCTGGTGGCCATTTAGACTAATTACTGAGGCCAGGCCACAGAACAAAAACTCAGGCATTTGGGGCAAAAGGTACAGGACAGGTACAATTTGAATAAATTTCAGGAGATTGTCAGAGGCATCCGAGGATCTGGTTTAAACCCAGTGCTGCCCATTTTTCCAGCCTGTATTGGACACCAAAGACTATGGAGCAGTATCCCACGTTACAGCCTGGGGTCAAGTAGTGGGGGGTTGGGACTAGATATCTCTAAATACAAACCCCACCCCACCCCAGAATAAGTCTGCTTTTGTTCTGAGGCAGACTTGTCCTGGGCAAGCCTCAACTTTGCAGGGAACTCAACGGTCCCTGAACGTGAATGAAATGCTTAGTACTTCCCGAGCTGCTGGGAAAGGATTGATCATTTTATCCAAAGCACACACCTGACACACCTGCCAGCATGATGATATAAGCAGTTGCTAGGTCCCTGAGAGTAGACCAGTGGAATTGCCTGTATATTAACAGGGTTAGGGTTAGGGGTCCCAAGTTAGAAGCTCAACAGTGGCACCACCACCACCCCATGCCACAGTGCACATCCTTGTTAGGGTAAGTTTTCTTGTCTTGTCCTCATTCCCCATTGCTTTTCTCCTGAGAAGAGTCCCTCACTCACTGACCCACTTTCTCAAGAACTCTATCTCCATCATGACTAAGATATTTTACATTTTCTAAGTGAGGATTTCAGATTTCTAGAGTTATTGGCTAGAATATAAATCATGAAAAGAAAAATATATCATAAACATAACACAATGATCTACATTATTGCATAATTAAAAGATTCTAACAAAAAAACATGTCTAACTCACTGAATTGGGACTCAGTGATAGAAGGATGCACTCAGCACAGAGACAATAATGAGTTTGACCATGAAGGTTAAAAAGTGCAACATATCAATCTTTGGTAGAGGTTATAGATCCATGAGTTCAGTACTTGTCTACTGTCTTAGTTATGGTTTTACTGCTGTGAACAGACACAATGACCAAGGCAACTCTTGACCAACCATGACCAAGAACAACATTTAATTGGGGCTGGCTTACAGGCTCATAGGTTCAGTCCATTATCATCGAGGTGGGAACATGGCAGCATCCAGGCAGGCATTATGATCTTGCTAGTAGGACCTGAGCTATAGAATATTGGCTACAAGGGAGGAATGAGAGTGAAGTTCTGGAACAGGAAATGCTGAGAGTTCTACATCTTCATCTGAATGCTCCTAGCAGAATACTGGCTTCTAGGCAGCTAGGATGAGAATCTTAAAGCCCACACCAACAGTGACACACCTATTCCAACAAGGCCACACCTTCTAATAGTGCCACTTCCTGGGCCAAGCATATACAAACTACCACACTTACCTTGAACAAAGCCTTGGGTTTGATATGTAGCACCACATAATATCAAGAATGATGGTATTATCAAGGAGTGGAGGTAGAGGAATTAGTTGCCAAAGTCATCTATGTCTACAAAGCAAATTCAAAGCCAACCTGAACTGCATAATACTCTATTCTAAAAAGTAAAGCAAAAGTACATAGAAGTTTTATATTAGTTCAGTTAACAATAAAGCACTGTCCAGTTAGAGAATTTTTTTTTAATTTCAAGAGCTATTTAGGAGCTCAATATATAAGAATATCATCACTCCTTTTGAGAAACAAATAAAAATTTGTGTTTTCTAAAAGATTACTCATTGCAGATGTTATTGTGATTCAAATGTTGAATGATGTTACATTCAAGTCATTCTATAAAATGTCACACAGTAAACAATTTTGTATTTTTTATTAGAATGTGTCCGAAATCAGCCTTTTGAATTTACTCACTATATTTATTTGGTAAACAATTTTCTTTTTTTAAAAACATGTTACTTATTTAATATATATATGAGTACACTGTAGCTGTCTTCAGACACATCAGAAGCAGGCATTGGATCCCATTAGAGGTGGTTGTGAGCCACCATGTGGTTTCTGGGATTTGAACTCAGGACTTCTGGAAGAGCAGTCAGTGCTCTCAACCACTGAGCCATCTCTCCAGCCCGGTAAACAATTTTCTAAAAATCCTAAGAGACCACATAAAAATGAATCACTATTTATTTCTATGAGATTACTTGGTAAGGCCTATGACTGGCGCAGGAATATCACAGTGGAAATGCACTTGGTTTTCCTTGCCAGAGTTCTCTTTCTATCAAACAAGATGGACAAAGAAAACTCCATGCCTGGAAATGCTAGAATGAAACTTAGATACATCAAAGACCCAGACATTATAAAGCTGTTAGTAAGACAGATCATGTACAAAGAAACAAATATTAGAAGGACATCAAAACTAACAGTGAGATGGATGTAAGAAAAGAAGGATGGCAGTTGGCGCCAGAACCTTGGGTGCAGGGTCTGTGCACATCCCCACAGTCCCTAGGGGACTCTCCACGTGATCTTGGGACCACTGGTGAGTGGAGCACAATGACTGTTCCAATCCACTTAAGTCGGATGTGAGACAATCCACTTGGGGAAGCAGATAATCAGCCAGACCAGGGGCGCAGTCCCTTCTGGTCGGCGCCAGCACCAGGTCACCTTGGGCACAGGGTCTGTGTACACCCCCATGGTCCATAGAGGACTCTCCACGTATTCTTGGGACCACTGACCAGACAACTCCAAACTCCTCAAAGGAGACACCACTCCCAGACACTGTAACACGCCCAGGATATTAGGACAACAGTATCCCAGGATAAAAGGAGGTGGGTCACACCAGTATTCCAGGGTCTCAGTGGAACTTGACTGCCAAGAACTCAGACACACCCAGAATATCAGGTTCACAGGAGCCCACAATCAAAGGATCACAGTGAAAGCTGGACTCGGAGGAGTCCAAAATCAACCGGGATTATAAGAAGGACAAGCTGCAATCAGATATATTGAGGACAGCAAGCACCTGAGATAATCAGATGGCACGAGGCAAGTTTAAGAAAAGAAGCAACAGAAACCAGAGTTACTTGGCATCATCAGAACCAAATTCTCCCACCATGGCAAGTCCTAGATACACCATCACACCAGAAAAGCAAGACATGGATCTAAAGTCACTTCACATGATGATGATGAAGGACTTTAAGAAGGCATTACAGGAAAACACAGGTAAACATTAAAAAGGAAACACAAAAAATCCCTTAGAGAGATACAGGAAAACAATACCAAACAGAAGATGGAATTGAACAAAACCATCAAGGATCTAAAAATGGAACTAGAAACAATAAAGAAAACCCAAAAGGAGATAACCCTGGAGATAGAAACCATAGGAAAGAAATCAGGAACCATAGTTACAAGCATCAGCCTTCTTAGTTGTCCCCAAGTCCGTACCAAAGCGGCTCTGGTTGTTCGTTCTTCCTGCTCCCTCTTCCTCTTCTTTGTGAGTCTTGGTGTGCGGGAAAGGCGGGGCTGGTTGGATAAGCCTGTCCGGGATCCAGATGGGAGATTCTGCATTCTGTGGAAAAAACACAAAGATTGCCCCCTTTCCCCCCATATTAACTTCCTGTTCAGGATCATGTCATGTGCCAATTAGTGGATCCTTTTCATTTCACCTAGACATGATTATGTCTAGTTTAAGATACTATAAGGCATTTAGTAAATTCTTTGACATCCAAAGAATTTATCTCACTGATAAATAGATATTAGCCCAGATACTTAGAACACTCAATTTACAATCAGCAAAACACATGAAAATCAAGAAGGAAGACCAACCTGTGGGTACTTCATTTCTCCTTTGAATAGGAAACAAAATACCCATGAAAGGAGTTACAGAGACAAAGTTTAGAGCTAAGATGAAATGATGGACCATACAGAGACTAGCCCACCGGGGATCCATCCCATAATCAGTCACTAAACTCAGACACTATTGCATAGGACAGCAAGTGTTTACTGAAGGGACCCTGATATAGCTGACTCCCNTACTTCATTTCTCCTTTGAATAGGAAACAAAATACCCATGAAAGGAGTTACAGAGACAAAGTTTAGAGCTAAGATGAAATGATGGACCATACAGAGACTAGCCCACCGGGGATCCATCCCATAATCAGTCACTAAACTCAGACACTATTGCATAGGACAGCAAGTGTTTACTGAAGGGACCCTGATATAGCTGACTCCCACAGAAGTGGATGCTCACAGTCATCTATAATAGGGAGCACGGGGCCCACATTGGAGAAGCTAGAGATAGAACACCAGGAGCTGAAGGGGTCTGCAACCCTAGAAGAGGAACAACAATATGAACTAAACAGAACCCCCAGAACTCGTGTCCCTAGCATCATATGTAACAGAAGATGGCCTGGTCAGCTATCATTTGGAGGAGAGGCCCCTTGGTACTGCAATCTTTATATGCCCCAATACACGGGAATGTCAGGGCCAAGAAGTGGGAGTGGGTGGGCAGGGGAGCAGGGAGGGGGGAGGGGACGTTCGGAATAGCATTTGAAATGTAAATTAAGAAAATATCTAATAAAAAAACAACAAAAAAAGAAAAATATCTGGATAGATCTGCAACAATGTTCTTCCTTTTTTTTTTTTTTTTTTTTTTTTTTTTCTAAAAAAAATATTCCCCTTAAGGCAGGGGAGAGGCAAGTATCAAGAACTTCCTTGGGCAAGGTTTGTAAAATAAATGAAAGCCACATAACCTTCTCTGAGGCTGCTCTGAGCTTTGCTCCTCTTGCAGTGAGGACAGATTCTAGAATTTAAGTTTCTTTTGCAATATTAGAATATATCTACATCTTTAGGAAAGCAAAACCCAATCTTAAAACAATTTATCATCTTTAAAATCAATACTGAAAACATCACTATCACGTTATGAAGTTTGGTTGCCAATTCATGAATGCATGACAGTATAAATTTTAATGCTTCACTAAAGAGACATTGTTTTAAATCTTATCTCTAAGTCTATTTTGTAATATAAGCATTGCATAAAATATTATCTCAATTTAGAAGTACTGAGTTACAAATTGAAGCTAACTTTTGTGTTATACAAATCCTATGAATTTAGACCATTCAAAGAATTTTACTTTTTCTAGATAATAAAAGCACTTTGACACTTGCTAAACACAATAATCACGGTTGTAGAGAATTTTCTAGAAAAAATATATCAGCTTATTTGCCTTAGAACTAAGAGGTTGCAGACTCCTTTTTTAAAAAATGTTTTTCAGCAGGGCCACTCTTGGGCTTCGCTGTCATTTGACTCTGATTTAGTCATCTATTTCAAAAAGTTGTACTTTGTATCTTGTCAGTCAGTAAATCTGTTTCTTTGTCTTTTGTATGTACTTAACTGTACACCTGTCTGACTACGTAGTTTGTATCTGTTATGTTTCTTAAATGTCTTGAACTACATTGGTTTAGATTTTCATAGAGGACATCCCCGGTCTCTTTTTCGTGGATTTTCCCCTGACCCTGGAAGAGTTCTGAAATCCATTTTCCTCTATCCTTTTCCTTTCCTTTCCTTTCCTTTCCTTTCCTTTCCTTTCCTTTCCTTTCCTTTCCTTTCCTTTCCTTTTCTTTCCTGCTTGTAAGAGGCAGCTTATCAAACCAAGATTAAAATCCAAAATTCTCTAACAGCTTCTGGCAAGTATCCAAAACTTACAACATTTTACAACCTTCTGCAAAACCTGCTCTGTCCACTCACAACTTTCTGCAACCAACAAAAATACTATCTACAACGTGAATTATATATGTTTGAGGAGATAATTTCCTAACTTCCAATAAAGCTTTATCTATGAATTTTTGGCTCAATGTAGGATTGGGAAGTTGTAAATAAGGTAACAGTAAGAATTGACCTATATTTTGACCTTTATGAAGTCTCTTTTTATACTTTAACCATGATTCAACCACAACTTTTAATTTTACCTAGAGTATAAGAATTCACAACTTTAGGTTTTTCTTATAACTGGGACTGTGTCCTACAATGAGATTCACAGTTCCTGAACGGGGCTAAGAGACTGCCCTCTAGGTTTTTGGTTTTGTTTTGTCTTGTGTTTTGGTTTTTTTTTTTTGGTTTTGGTTTTGGTTTTGGTTTTGGTTTTGGTTTTGGTTTTGGTTTTGGTTTTGGTTTTGGTTTTGGTTTTGGTTTTGGTTTTGGTTTTCTTTGCCTTGCCCACTTCTTTAGTGAGCGGAGTCCCATTTCTTTATGGGACTTTGATTTACATTTACTTCTCCAGCGCTTTCCTTTGCCACAACACGGGCAGGGACCTGAAGGAATGCACTTGTTTCCTGAGGGATTCCTCAGATGCCCCAGTCTTTTACAACCGAAACATACCACTTGATTTCCTTGAGAACACTTTTCATTCTCACTGGTTTTCTTAAACTTGGCGCTGAATGTCTCTCCTTTCTCCACTACAGCGTAGCCTTTTACTACGGCTGGTGAGACGTCTAAACACGTTTTAATGTCAGACTGCCTCACGATAAAATTACTTACTCGTTAACTGATCTATCTACCTATCAGCCTGTCTGGAGCACGGTAACCGAGAACCTATCTTTGCCTGAAAAAAATAGAGAAAAGAAAAAAGAAGGAAAAAGAAATAAAGACTTACCTGCTCTGGTGTCCCGCCTGTTCAGGCGCCACTGCCACAGACCCTTTAGGCCCCCTGTCTGCGTGGATCGGGTTCTCTGGAAGCAAGTGGGCAAGGAGTCGAATGTGGGTGACAAACAGAGACCACACGAGAGGGTGCGTGGAAATCTGAATGTAATTGTGAGATCGAGCATCAAACTTTTTTATACAGCAGGGTAACAAGAAACCAGACAAGATACATCCACCACGTTACAATGACACAATACAAAAGGAATGAATACATAAAAAGGACTTACAGGAACCAGGCAATATTTACAGTAAATAATAAACAGCTCTGCCTAGGATCAGCTAGTGACAAGTAAGGATTTCACACCCTAGTCACAACTTGTGCTACTCCTTTGAGCCTTGGGAGAGCTAGCACCAGGGGGTTCTGCACTAGCAGACCTTCTCATGAATAATGTATTACAACATCCCCCTATTTACTAGGCCCAGGTAAATACTATCAAGAGTATAACTTGGCTGTTCTGATAAGAATCTGTGAAAAATCTCCATGTGTCAGAAGAATTCACAAACTTGCTTCTAATATGCAATATGGTCTGCTATACCTGGCTGTAGAAGATTCTAAGTATATACTTTGTTAAGCTTGCTCTGAGATTTCTAACTCTTATGTAGGAAAATACTGTAAGAAACCATGTAAGACCCTCCACGATATTGCAGGGACAAATCTGGGGCTTTCTAGCTATGGGAATGCCAAGGTTCCAGGAGGATGGGTTTCTTTTGAAACTCTTTGCCTCAGGACTGCTTCCAGGTTTTCAGGCCTGCCAAGCAAGTCACTACTGGAGTGGATGTAGCAATGGAGTACTACACAGCTATTAAACACAATGAATTTATTAAATTCCTAAGCAAATGGATGAATCTAGAGGGTATTGAAAGAGTAGTACGTAACCAAAGACAAAATAGAGTCCCTTGTGTCAGGGGGGAAAGTGAATCTTTAAAAGTACCGATGGCTCTAGGTACGGGGGCAAGCCTTTCCTGGAACAATCACAGAATAGCCAACGCCCTCTGAATATCTCTGTGGAATGTCTCAATGCCCCAGGAGGTTGCCTAAGGTAGCACATGACTTACCNGTAAACTGAGACTAAATCAGTAGATAAAGTTTTTCAACATGAAACATAGAACAGTCAGTCATTTAGACAAAGAAACAGAAAACATACATGAATTGACATGTGGACAGACTGATGCATCAAACATAGACAATACAAAGAATTTACAGAACTTGATGTAACCAAATCTAAAAGTATCTCCTGTAGGGGCCAGAGAAAAAGCCAGACGTCTCCGGATTTTCCCCTGACCCTGGAAGAGTTCTGAAATCCATTTTCCTCTATCCCTTTCCTTTCCTTTCCTTTCCTTTCCTTTCCTTTCCTTTCCTTTCCTTTCCTTTCCTTTCCTTTCCTTTCCTTTCCTTTCCTTTCCTTTCCTTTCCTGCTTGTAAGAGGCAGCTTATCAAACCAAGATTAAAATCCAAAATTCTCTAACAGCTTCTGGCAAGCATCCAAAACTTACAACATTTTACAACCTTCTGCAAAACCTGCTCTGTCCGCTCACAGCTTTCTGCAACCAACAAAAATACTATCTACAAAGTGAATTATATATGTTTGAGGAGATAATTTCCTAACTTCCAATAAAGCTTTATCTATGAATTTTTGGCTCAATGTAGGATTGGGAAGTTGTAAATAAGGTAACAGTAAGAATTGACCTATATTTTGACCTTTATGAAGTCTCTTTTTATACTTTAACCATGATTCAACCAGAACTTTTAATTTTACCTAGAGTATCAGAATTCACAACTTTAGGTTTTTCTTATAACTGGGACTGTGTCCTACAATGAGATTCACAGTTCCTGAACGGGGCTAAGAGACTGCCCTCTAGTTTTTTTGGTTTTGTTTTGTTTTGTGTTTTTTTTTTTGGTTTTGGTTTTGGTTTTGGTTTTGGTTTTGGTTTTGGTTTTGGTTTTGGTTTTGGTTTTGGTTTTGGTTTTGGTTTTCTTTGCCTTGCCCACTTCTTTAGTGAGCGGAGTCCCATTTCTTTATGGGACTTTGATTTACATTTACTTCTCCAGTGCTTTCCTTTGCCACAACACGGGCAGGGACCTGAAGGAATGCACTTGTTTCCTGAGGGATTCCTCAGGTGCCCCAGTTTTTTACAACCGAAACATGCCACTTGATTTCCTTGAGAACACTTTTCATTCTCACTGGTTTTCTTAAACTTGGCGCTGAATGTCTCTCCTTTCTCCACTACAGCGTAGCCTTTTACTATGGCTGGTGAGACGTCTAAACACGTTTTAATGTCAGACTGCCTCATGATAAAATTACTTACTCGTTAACTGATCTATCTACCTATCAGCCTGTCTGGAGCACAGTAACCGAGAACCTATCTTTGCCTGAAAAAAATAGAGAAAAGAAAAAAGAAGGAAAAAGAAATAAAGACTTACCTGCTCTGGTGTCCCGCCTGTTCAGGCGCCACTGCCACAGACCCTTTAGGCCCCCTGTCTGCGTGGATCGGGTTCTCTGGAAGCAAGTGGGCAAGGAGTCGAATGTGGGTGACAAACAGAGACCACACGAGAGGGTGCGTGGAAATCTGAATGTAATTGTGAGATCGAGCATCAAACTTTTTTATACAGCAGGGTAACAAGAAACCAGGCAAGATACATCCACCACGTTACAATGACACAATACAAAAGGAATGAATACATAAAAAGGACTTACAGGAACCAGGCAATATTTACAGTAAATAATAAACAGCTCTGCCTAGGATCAGCTAGTGACAAGTAAGGATTTCACACCCTAGTCACAACTTGTGCTACTCCTTTGAGCCTTGGGAGAGCTAGCACCAGGGGGTTCTGCACTAGCAGACCTTCTCATGAATAATGTATTACAACAACCCCCTATTTTCTAGGCCCAGGTAAATACTATCAAGAGTATAACTTGGCTGTTCTGATAAGAATCTGTGAAAAATCTCCATGTGTCAGAAGAATTCACAAACTTGCTTCTAATATGCAATATGGTCTGCTATACCTGGCTGTAGAAGATTCTAAGTATATACTTTGTTAAACTTTCTCTGAGATTTCTAACTCTTATGTAGGAAAATACTGTAAGAAACCATGTAAGACCCTCCACGATATTGCAGGGACAAATCTGGGGCTTTCTAGCTATGGGAATGCCAAGGTTCCAGGAGGATGGATTTCTTTTGAAACTCTTTGCCTCAGGACAGCTTCCAGGTTTTCAGGCCTGCCAAGCAAGTCACTACTGGAGTGGATGTAGCAATGGAGTACTACACAGCTATTAAACACAATGAATTTATGAAATTCCTAAGCAAATGGATGAATCTAGAGGGTATCATCCTGAGGGAGGTAACCCAATCACAAAAGAACTCACATAACATGTACTCACTGATAAGTGGATATTAGCCCAGAAACTTATATTACCCAAGATACAATTTCCAAAATACATGAAACTCAAGAAGGATGAAGACCAAAGTGTGGACACTTCGCCCCTTCTTAGAATTAGGAACAAAGCACACATTGAAGAAGTTACAGAGATTAAGTGTGGAGCTGAGACAAAAGGATGGACCAACCAGTGACTGCTGCAGCCAGGGATCCATCCCATAATCAACCACCAAACATAGACACTATTGCATACGCCAGCAAGATATTGCTGAAAGGGCCCTGATATAGCTGTCTCATGTGAGACTATGCCAGTGCCTGGCAAACACAGAAGTGGATGCTCACAGTCAGCTAATAGATGGAACACAGGGTTTCCAGTGGATGAACTAGAGAAAGTACCCAAGGAGCTGAAGGGGTCTCCAACCCTATAGGTGGAAGAACAATATGAACTAACCAGTACCCCCAGATCTCGTGTCTCTAGCTGCATATGTAGCATAAGATGGCCTAGTTGGCCATCATTGGGAAGAGAGGCCCCTTGCTCATGCAAACTTTATATGCCCCAGTACAGGGGAACGTCAGGGCTAAGATGTGGGAGTGGGTAGGTAGGGGAGCAGGGCAGGGGATGGGGGAGGATATAGGGGACTTTTGGGATAGCATCTGAAATGTAAATGAAAAATTATCTAATAAAAAGTGGAAAAAATTTTAAAAAGAAGAATGTTTTGATTGTTTTAAAAAAGACTGTTAGACATAAAATTGAATCTAGAGAGAAATGTCCTTTTAAAATTACAGATATATATAATCTCTGTCATATATATATGTATATATATATATATATATATATATACATATATATATATATATATATATCTCCACTTCTCTGTAATATAATATATCAGAAATGCCTGTGAATAAAAAAGTATTTTCTAAATATGAAATAAATAAAAATTACTTATTCCAAGACATACCAGAAGTAGTCAATCAAATGACATCATAGTTTTTGTGTTCTAAAATCAAAATGTTAGAGAAATGAAAAAGAAAGACTATAAAAACTCCATCTGAAACTTTAGAAAATATCAGTAAGTTTAAGAAAAAAATGAAAGATATATTCATACCATAGACACATACTGCCTCTATTTCTGCTAGATTGCCAAAAAATACAAAAATGAAAAATCTTTGGCAAATGATGGCTGAAATTATCAAGTGCTCCTTCAAAAATTGTAGCTAAATG